>VYZW01048515.1:16354-28913 GCA_013401315.1 Balaeniceps rex | reverse complement strand
GGCCCTGCATAAAGGATGTGAAGCTGTGTAATAAGGCATTGCCAATTCTCCCTATTTTTATTATGGGCCTTGCAATATTTGGTGTTTGTTTAAACCCCAGCTCCCGGAATCAAGAGATTAGGTGAAAGTCTCTGTTTTAATTAAGAAACAAATACGAAAGGTTTTCTTCATTTTGTGGTTGCTGGAAAAAAAATCTCCAAGGGCGCAAAAGCCAAAAAAGCAGATAGAAAACCCTTCGGATTGATATATGATTTAGATATATTAAGTCACCTGNATCCAAGCTCAAGTAAATTGATTCCTTTGTGCTAGCACTTGTGAAGGAAAAAAAAAAAAAGCCGGTAGCACTGATATCTGATGTTACCTGTATGACTGCAACTAAGCAGAATATGCAGTATAAAGATAGAGCACGCATCCCTGGCTGTTTCCAAACTGAGTTGCCACATGACTGACATGAGATGCAAAAGATAATGGCAATAGTATCACTCTGCGGCACACAGAAGAGGGAATAATCTTGTCTGGAACATGTAAATCTGCCAAAGAGGAATCTTCCCCTTCTGGCATGTGACATTAGATCTTTGGCAAGACTGAATTGCAGATACCTGATTCTAAAAGCGAGAACCCCCACTGAAGTTAACTCACGGTTGTAAACAATATACACCTTTCTGGCCACAATGGGCGTCTGGTCTTGCCATCAGAAAGGACAGACAGCTATCAGGAATGAATGTGGGCTGCTTATTGTCTCTGCATGACACAGCTTCTTCCAAGCTGTAGAGAGAGCTGAATGGGATGAACCTTTACTGTGAATGTAATCCTACTAGGTGGCTTTTTAACAACTGAGCTAGAACCTGGGTCTTCTGGACTTGGGTCTCTCTTGCTTTCTATTTTTGAATTCTTGCCCTCTAAGAAGCGTTAGAAGTCTTGTACGAATTGGAAGCTAAGGCTTTTGGAGATGTAACTTTTTTCTCCCTCATTCTTTTGGGCAATAATGTACCTGTTTTCTAATTTACTGTTTAGTATGGGTGATTGTTCTCCAACTCATCAACTTCTGCGGCCTTTCTCAATATTCCTCTCTGCACAAAACAGTAGACATACCAGTTGGGTGTTTCTACTGCAGTGTGTTCAACATTGAAACAAACTTAACACTTTTAGATGGCATCACAGGCTGAAGATTTATCATCCCACTGCTGTGAGATGGTGGGAGGAAGCAGGGCGTATCACTTTTCTTTCAGGATAATCATCATATGCTATGTGCAGAATTATTCAGACATGCTGCACAGTTTTATGCTGGGTGACATTCTGATGACTATCTTTACACTTTGGAGAGGTGATGCTTTATTATGTTATTAAATAAAAGATTCAATCAATATTATGTGGACCATGATCATATGATAAATTTAAAAAATAACTTGGTAATTATATGACCAAGTTTTTCATGAATTATATACTTGAGTCCTGCGTAACAGTTAAGAACTTCCATGGTTCCCACATTCTTGATCTTTATCTAATTTTTGGCAAGGTTCCCTAAGATTTAGGGGTTTTGCACAGCTTTTACTGTGTGAGAGAGTTAGTCTGCAGAAACCACAGCCTTAGAAAACTAGTTCTTTGCAGACTAAAATTCCAGAAAGTGTTTTCTAAGCTTATTATAATTACTAACTGATTTTATTAATTCCTAACTAAACTCACATTAACTTGCCCTTGAACTTTAATGAAATGGGTGTGATCATCATTGTGAAAAAGAGCCTATTCAGAAAAATCATGTATTTTATTTGTTAGCATATCCAGGTTCAATTTGTGCTGAAATTAGCTATGATTTGCAAATAATAGTCAGGTTAAGATCCATCCTTTTTCCTCACCTCTGAATAGCTAGAATGGTAAAGGGTAATTAATTTTTCTTAATAATTGCTTCTGTGGAAAAATCTTTGGAAAGACAGCTAAGCCAAGTTTCTTGAACACTGTAAGAAAATACTTGGATCACACACAGAAAAACCTTGAAGTGTCCACTGCAATAAAACTGGGGACTGCATTTCATGGTGCCCATAAAATCTGCCCCAAAGCCTCCTAAAAAAATGGCTCGGAACAATTCAGAAAGTGTTTGATTCAAATTACAAGAACTTCTTAGTGATTTAAAGGACAGTATAGATAGGCTTGCTGTCAGCTCAGATTTGTTTTCAGCAAGTTCACTCTTTTACTTCTTATGCATAATTGAATAATGGATTAAAACATATTAAAACACATTGAGACAGGCTTTCCAAAATACAGGCTGTACACCATGAATATATTTTCTGATAGCAGCAGAATATAGTGATGTGCCTCGTGTCACCAGATGGCGCTCTTCCACCATTTGTCAAAGTGTTTGCCTTCATGTAAGCAAGATTTGGTTCTTGGAAAGATATGTTGTTCTATTGGCAGTTTTGGATTATGCCAGAATCCACTGCTTAGAAGTAGTTGGAAGATGGAGGGAGTAGACTGAACGGTAGCAAAGTTTGCTTTTCATTTAGGGTTAAGTTGCTTCCAGGCTAAAATTCCTAAAAAACATTGCTCTGTGGGACTGTTTCATTTCAGAATGGGTACATGTATAAATTAATCAAGTTAAACTTGATGTCTATGCAGACAGTGTACAGCTAATTTTTTCTACAGGCAAGCTGCATTGTAAAGCAGCTTGTAAGTGGTCCTAGATATCTTAAAGGTGTGTTATTAGTGTCATAATGAGACATTAGTATAAGAAGAAGATGGAGGATTTATAAAAGTTAACATTTTTCATCCAAATTTTTTCATCAAAAAAGGCTGTAGATTATTTTAAAGTTAATGAAGTGAAATAATTGTTGATGCAGTGCTTGTAATTCACAGGAAAGGCAAAGTCCTATTTACTTGAATAAAACAGGAGTAAGATAAGTGGGAATGCGTTTGTTCAGTACTTCACATGCCTTTCCACTCACTCTTCAGCCTGTTTTCCTTTTTGCTTAGCTCTGTTCAAGGATATACTTCAAGTGCTCGCCTTGTATTTCTACCTTTCCGTCTTTTCTACCTCTACATCACTATTTTCTCTTGCACCTCTTATTACTTCTCTGCTTTTTCAGTTCTCTTTCACAAAAATTGACAGGGAAGAAGAAAAGCCAAAGAAACTCCTCCACCTTAGACCGTCTTTCTCTTGGGAGTGAGGTGTACCTGTGAGAAGTCTGTTACTGCTTCGGATTATCTGGCTCTTATCAGACAACTTAACTGTGCATTCTTACAAGTGTTTTAACTGAAGGATGTGCCATACCGCTATACACGTAGAAGGTAAAGTCTAAATCCATATATTTTGCCTAAAAAAGCCAGGGTGAAAATCTACACCTCTCTGCCCCTTTGTAAGGATTTGTTCCAAGACAGCCAGTGATCCAACAACCTATATTCTTTTGGTCTTTGAACATCAAATAAATCTTAAAGAGTAATTCTATTTGGAAAAGTTTTAGCTCTTAAAAGTGTATTATAAGTTCCTAGTCTTTTTTGTTTTCCAACAATTCCAAATCAGATTTGCTCAGTCTAAATATAAAAATGAAACAAAACATTTCTTCCCGGTGCTAGCATCAGACACAGCTGCGATCTGAAATTTAATATCCTGGCCCAAATCGAGGACTGTGTGACGCACTTACA
The DNA here is from genome assembly GCA_013401315.1 of Balaeniceps rex. Taxonomy (NCBI): domain Eukaryota; kingdom Metazoa; phylum Chordata; class Aves; order Pelecaniformes; family Balaenicipitidae; genus Balaeniceps; species Balaeniceps rex. The sequence continues at coordinate 25,280 of VYZW01048515.1, read as the reverse complement.
GTGCAATTGTTCTCATTTTCTTTGTACCTTCTCAGGTAAAGTCTCGATGACTCAGACTTAATTAGTTGTTCCATGGGTGATACGCGAGTCAGAAAAACCCACTTCAGTCTCCCGTAGATTAATTTCTCTTAAGAACTACAGATGCCCTGAGCCTTTCAGAAGAGAAGATGTGTAACGGCACTGTCCCGAACAAACTTCACGATGGGTAATTGTTCTGTGTCAGGGTGGACTGTGCCCGTCCTTGCCTGGACTTTGCAATGCATACCCATGTAGAAACTGAGAAACTCCTCAGTAGCCTGATTTTCAAAGAGGGCACAGTAGGCACTCTCGGAAAATCATAAAGTTTCTCAAAAATCGAAGTACCCAAAATGACTAGTTTACTTGAATATTCTGACCACAGTCTTTGAGTGATGTGACCAAAACCATGACACCACAAAAGAGAAGTCTGGCAAAAACTTTAGTATTAATCAGATGGTTATTCTCTCATTCTCCAGGCAGACCGCTATGAGAGCTTTCATGAATGAAATTGTAGAGAGGACCAGCCACCAATTTTTTCAACTTTTGCCTATGTAGACCATGAGGGAGCTGTGGGTTTTTTCTTACCAGAACATCAGCATTTTCACCATTGGACTGTCTTGTCCTCTACAAATTCCACAGGCCATAAAGTCTTTCCTCTTCCTCCTGCTTAAACAAGGAACTGTGCTAACTACATCACCAAGAAGGTGACCATGAACAGGAGCTTCTTCCATTATTCCCACCTGTTCTATGTGTGTTTGCCTTGGGTCTGGTTGGGATGAAGTAGCAGCTTGGTAAGTGAGCTAAAAATGTTCAAGTTAATGTTGCCAATCTTAATAAAACAATATTAAAAATGACACAAACAGCATTTTCAAGAAAAGTATCTTCCTGCCTCCCTGTACGTTTTAAGCTATTAAATGCCAAGAATAGGAATCGTTCAGAGGAGAGAGAGGCTGAATAGGATCTTGGCTAGACTGTACCTTCTAGATGTCACCAATGGATGTGACAGTGGGCATGTTTAAAACATCACTATCTAATGTTATATGTGATTGCTGAAAGGGCACTATACCTTGCAAAACATATCAGCCTGTTTGATGGGATGCAATGGTCTGCTGCAGCCTCTAACACAATGGCTACTGTAACAGGTCCGTGACTTTTTCATTTCACAGTGCACAGAGTCTCACTTCCACAGATGATAATTGGGAATTTGCAATTGCCTACTGAATGGTTCCTCGTGCCTACTACATCTCAAGCAATAGATGAAGCGGGACTGAATAACTGTAAGGAGATGGGATACAACCAACAAGACAACAAATAACAAAGAAGGGTAAATGCATACAGAGGAAGATACTGCTGCTGTGCTTGGCAGTGTTGTGAATTCCAGAAATCTAGATTGAAACCTTCATGGAAGGAATCATTTCGTTATGGATCAGGACGGAAGTGATCTCTGTGCCGAAGCTGCCAGGCAACAAAATGGGTTGAAAACAGAGCTCATCCAAGGTGTGAGCCACAGAAAACAATGCAAAAATTGATAGGGGTTAAGGCCCCTACAGTTGGCTTCAGCTTCTCCTGAAATTAGGAATACAACTCAGAAGATGCAATTATGGCATTATTGAGGTCCATGTTGCAATGAAGTCACTTGCAATCCTTGCAATTACTCCGAGATCTGTCCATGACACTTTGTTTTATGGTATACATAAAAGAATGGGTTTTTACCTAACAAAAGGACCCTGTACGAAGGACCATTACACAGGGAGTTATACTTTATTTTATCTATCATGCAGAATTTATGGAAATAAATCTGTCTTTTAGGCCTCCTCAGCATAGAGATCATTGGAAAATTACCTAAGTCTATCTGTTTATTTACCTAACTGTGCCTGCCTGACAAAGAGTGGAGCCCTTGCTGTTGCTGTTATAACCCCATTTCACAGTTTAATTGTTGTTACAAGAAAAACCCAAGTTGTGCTAAAAGATACAGTGAAACCTACTGCTACATTTTCAGTGGTGACCGAGTCTGATGTTGTCAGAAGTCCAGGCTGAACAGCGAAATAAATCGTGCGGTTATAAAAAAGGAAGGAAGCTGTTTAGCTCAGCTTCATGGGGTCAAGATTAATGAAAGTGAGAAATCAAGACAGGATTGTTCAGAGCAGCTGCACCAAGAGCCAGAATTTGGCTTACCTTCACAGATCGAAATAGAACAGGGAAAGGGAAAAAGAAGACAAAAGCTGAACCTGCTAGAGATTTGCAGGCACAAAATCTAAAGATATGAAGGAAGGGAGGCTTTTCCTTTTTAGACGGTACCCCTCTTGGGACTTTTTTTAAACCTAACTGGTATTTAGAAGATTGATTATCCGAATGTCATAGGGGACAACGGCTCTGTCTGGATAACTGGGTGAATTTGCATCACAATTAGGTATTGGGAAGCAATGCCTTTGTGTTTTAACCCTTCTTGTCCCTGTTTTTTGTTTGTTTGTTTCAGTCTTCCTCTCCATGACAATCAAATCCGAGCCGTACAGTTCTCTGCGAGGAGAAGGCAGACAAAAAGCAGAAAGCCTGTATTGCTCTGGTGAGCATGTTAGCCTCTGGGGCTGCATAACAGTTTTCTGCAACTCTAATTAAGACGTGGCCTGTGGTTACGCCAGTACGCGGCCTGAGCCAGTCTGGCATATTTTTGCTTTTATTATTATTGTTTTGATCACTCTGTTAGGGCAGCAGTCGGTATGGACTGGCTTGTATATGCTCTGCTGCCCTCCAACGGATGGAGACGATGCTCTTGCGTGGCTTTTCTTGTTCCTTCGCCTCCCTGAGATGTCTCTAGTTGCAGCCTAACAGAGTTTATTTTTTAATATGCTCCGCGTATGGCGAAGAGCCTAGAAACTGAACGCCTGGGGTAGACTTGAAAATAGACCACTGTCAGGTATTTCTGAAGCCGTTCATCAACAAGAAAGGCTACCCTGCGTCCAAGCTGTGGATTAGTTTACTACCAGCCTGTTATCACCCTTGTGCATTGGTGTAATTTTACTCATGAGTCCAAACTGTGGCGGAGCCGGAGCAGGGTGTTCGTGACCGACCGGTGTCCGGGCGCAGCTTTCCAGCCCCTGTCCCTGCCAACGTGTACCCACCGCGCCGCAGGGCCTGCCCAGTGCTGGCAAACGTGGGATGGGAGGCCCGGCTCCAGCACACCCGGCCCCTGCCGACGAACAGATGCCCGCCTTCCCAACGGGGCTGTGCTTAGACGCAGGGCCCTCTATGCGCCCACTGCCAGGAGGCAGAGGTAGCACAGGATTCAGGGTGTGAAAAGGTTCCTGAGCGTGGGACCTGCGTGCAGGCCAGAAAAAATACACTTAAATCCCCCTCAGCTGTTAGGTCACCAAAGGAAACCCAGCTGCTAACGAGGAGTGCCAGTGCCCTGTGGGGCATGAGAGGCTGTGAGGCACCTCTCAGCTCACAGAGCACTCCACAACTTGTCCTCCACGCTGGTGAGAGGCCTCAGCTCCCCTTGCAAAAGGGAAAAAAGAAGGAAAAAAGAGAAGAGCGAACGCCAGTAAAACAGAGGGGAAGCGGCCGGGTGCAGCGGGTGCAAGCAAGGATGAGACGGGCCGTGAGGGGACGCCTCCGCAGCCCAGGCGCGGCCGTGGGCACGGAGCACCCGTGGGGCACCCGTGGGGCACCCAGGGGCGCCGCCCGCGGGCAGTGGCGGGCGGGGGCGGGACGGCGCTCCGGCGGTTGCGCTCCATGCAGTCAGTCACATGAGCCGCCGGGGAGCCGCGCAGCCCCCGCCCTCCTTCCCCGGCACCCCTTTGGCCGTGAATGGCACGGCCCGGATGCGCTTGTACGCAAGGAGGGTGCGGGCGAACCATTGAGCGGGGGCGGGGGAACCCGGCAGCCGCCGGCTGGGAACACCCCTTCGCCCGGGCGTTGCGGCGGGGGGAGCGGACGTGACAGGCTGAGCGGCTGGGCGCAGGCTGCCGGAGACGGAGGGCGATGGTCGTCCCCAGGGGACAGGAGTACCAGGCCCCCCAGGAGGTNCGAGGCGCGGCCGCCCGCGGCTCCTCCGGCCCCGCTGCACTGCCTTTCCCGGGCTGCCTGCTGCTCCTTCCCCTCCTCGCCTCCCCGCGGGCTGGGGCGCTGACCGGCCCTCGCCGCCGCGCTGGGGCTGCGCCGGGAGCCCGGGGGCCACGGCTTACCCCACCGTGAGGTGGGGTCCCTCGGAGCGTGGGGAGCGGGGCCCCGCTGCGCCCCGCTGCCGGGGGAGGCCCTGTGGGGCTGCAGGCAGTGCCTGTGTAGGTCACCTTCTGTGCACCATTACGTTTCCCTGTGCCCTCTGCTTGCCGGGCTTTTCAGGTTTCCGTGGGAGGGAGAGGACAGGAGAGGAGGAAGGCTGTCTAAAAGGTTTTGGGGAAGAGGGAGGTGGGGAGGGTGCATAGGAGGGTCCCTGTAGCCCCTGATGGGGAGACATGCAGCCCTGTTAGCCGTCTCTCTGGCCTAGGTCCGAGGTGTTTGGGTGCTCTGTGCCCCTAGTAGATCATGTATATCCTTGGAGCTGTGGGGTTTCACCCTATCCCATGGGGACAAAAGCGCTCTTAAAAGGGTGCTGTGCTGATGAGGCTTTGGAGCACTGAAACTATCCAGGCTGCCTGTCAGAGTTGAGTTTTTGTTACTGCCGTACTTCGAGTTTGCTTAAAATTGTATTACCCAAAAAGTGGAATTCCACATGAGTTTCTCCTCCTGTTTTTGTAAAAAGATTATAGAAGCGTTAATGTGAGGTGTACGATTTTGTGACCCCTGAAATTGAAAGAAATGTGCAAAATGGAGAATAAATTAACTGTCTTATGGCAATAGGAGCAATCTTTCTAGCTGGAGGCTAGCAGTGGACCAGGAATTTGAACAGCAAAAGCAGATTAAAGTATTTAACTGGGTGAAAAACATGTGGTGTTAAATCCATGTAGAAATGCATTACCTATTGCTTTAACGTCTTTCAAATTAACAACCAAGTTGCTAATGGAAGTCAAGGTTTTCCCTGATATGTGGTCTATGTTAAGATCAAGTTTGGAAAACGTTCATTTGAAGAATGAAAGAGAAACACTGAATTATTGTTGCATTGTTCGTTTGTCAGGTTGAAACAAGAGAAGATGAAGAACAAAACATCAAGTTGACTGAAATTTTGGAACTCTTGGTGGCTGCTGGGTATTTTCGAGCAAGAATCAAAGGATTATCACCCTTTGACAAGGTGAGACCAGTGCAGTATTTTTGAAAAACTTTTTTAAGTATATGAGGATTACATATTTTTTGCAAGTTAGTTTAGCAGTTCCAGCTGATTAAAAAAAAAGATACTTGGAACACATGAGGCAACACAGGAAATGTGTAAATAATTCTGCAAATGACCCAGTTTCAGACAGATAGGACCTTCTTAGTCTTGAAAAATGATTTTGTGCAGCAAGGCCTGTTTTAAAGGAGACAACTGGATGCAAGCTAATTGCTGCTGTGCTTTTTTGTGGGTGTTATGGCCTAATTTAGAGTCATATGTGGGGAAATTTGCCCCTCTCTCAACTGCAGTTAGAATAGCTAGAAAAACTTGAAACTTGGAGATAGCATGGTAATTTTAAAAAGAAGTATTCATTAATGAGAAATGAGGAAATCTCTGTCTTGAGAGGCTCTGTGTAAGAATGGAACAGTTAGCCTAGTGAGATTATTTGAGGCTGTTTTTAGATATCTTTAGAATGTCATGTATGTGAACCTTTCATTGTCCTAGACAGGAAGTATGTGATACTGACAGTGAGCAAAGTTCAGGTTGAAAAGAGACTTCTGAATTGTTTTAGTGCTGACTCTGTGAGAAATTCTTGAACCAAGGTTTGAAAACACAGAACTACAGCAGCCTTGAAATGGACCGTTCTGTTTTCTGCTGTTTCTTTGATCATAGCACAGCCCTGCTTTGCAATACAATTTTAGTTTCTTCCAGCTGCTTGGTGTTACTGACCTTAGCTGCTCAGGAGGCTGTGCACACAGACACAAAGTAGTTTCAAGGAGACCGCCTTAGGATGTAATATTGTTGCGTTTATGTGTAGAAATGGATGCATCAGGTTTATACTTGCCTAAATACAATTGCAAAGTTACCATTTCATGACAATGCCCAACCTTTACAAAAATGAGCATTGCTATAGAAAATGATCTAGCTGCTAGTATAAAAGGGATACTGATTAACTGTTTCAGATGGGAATGGGAGAAGGGTAATGTTAGAAGGTTAGAAAACCTTGTACAGAACACCCTGTTTTGCTGTGTGATGTTGGTAAGTTATTCCACGTTGTAATCCCTTTTTTCTGTTCTTTGTCTTTGCATGCTTTTAGGTTATATTGCATATGTTTATGCAAGGTTGTCTTTAAATATTTACGTAATTTATTTAAAGTTGATGAAATGGCTCAGGAGTTTAAATATGCCTAAGTATCTGTAGGGCCTGAAGCAGAGATTTCTACAGAGCTGAGGATTTCCATTACTATGTTGTTACTGTGCCTAGCACTTGGTGTTGCATATGTCAGCAAGCAAAGAATAATAGTAGCAAAGGTGTGTATATATAAAGGTAAATATATGAATACAGATATTATGATCCTTGATAAAATTTTGATATGGTCACTTTTTAAAGATCATGACATTTAACTTACTGTCGTGTTTTTTTTAATCTGAGAGCTGTTTCAAAACTAATATATAAAGCTGAGAGAGGAATTTAGAATATCAGTAACTGCTCTGGCTTTTTTTCTGCTGTCCTGTGTATGTGTATTGTATATAGATTTTGATATATGTATTCTATCTATATGTATTTCAGTCTTTATATAAGAATACTGTGGATGGAGAAAACACTAAGCTGTAGTTTCTAAAAGAAATAAAGCCTTTAAGATGCATTTGGTTTTACCTCTCCAAATTAAAATGGAACTAACCGTGCTGTTGCTCCTTTACTAGGTGGTAGGCGGCATGACGTGGTGTATCACTACTTGCAGCTTTGATATCGATGTTGATTTATTGTTTCAGGAAAACTCTACTATTGGGCAAAAAATGTAAGTTGATTAAATGGCAAGTGTGGTATTGTTTTTTTTCTTCTTCGAAAAGAAGAAGCGGGCGGGGGAGGAGGAAGTTACCTGATATTTGCTTGTTTATAGGAAGGATTTTTAGTCCAAATTCCCTGCTATTCAAAACCACCCGTTTGCAAAACACTGCACTGGTTTCTAGGTTTCTCAGACTGTAGTTCCACAAACTCTAAAACCAGAAAGAAGCTTATTCCAAAAAAGGCAGTGCTATTCCCCTCTGGGCTGCCATGTTCTTATATCCCTACTAAGCAGTGAAAGCATTTATNAAAAAAAAAGGAAAATAGTTTTAACATGAATCAGTTCCTGGATCCAGTTCTTTATGCAGCTGCACAGATGCTTATGCTGGCACAAGGGGATGATGCAGAGGCCAAAACAAAGGGCAGAGGCAGACCACGCTGCTGGAAACTAGAGTGCAACATTAGAAGACCTTCCTTGAGTTCTCTATGTCTGCAGTTTTGCTGTGTAAATAACCTCAGATTCTACTTTATGGTTCTGGGTTGGAATTGTAGGCATCGGCAAATAGAATTTAAAGCATGACACTGTTGCTGAAACAGTTACCTGCCCCATTACTGAGGAGGAGGAGTTCCTTCCTGATAGTGACCCAATGAGACCATTTCGGTTTGATTCATTTCTTATGCATGGAATTTGCTCATAAGCTAGCTAATTCCTGTATTAGAGAGGTTGTAAACATTGTTTATGCTGAGAAAGGGAATACATTCCAAACTACATTATTTCTTTATACATTCTGTGATAAAAGAGACATAATTAAAATTTGCAGGAAGTAAGAATAGCCTGTCAAGTTATAGTTGCATGAAGAGACTTGTTTGCTCAATGTAGTTGAAAAGAACATCTTTCTGTGCTGTTTTCTTGAAAGTCATTTAGCATCAGCAAGACTGTAACACATTTAAAAATAAAGATTTGTGGTTATTGCCATTAAACTTGGAGATGCTCAAATCATCATAGATAACTAACTACATAAAGCATTGTTAAGTGCACAGAATTAAGTAGGGACTAGGAATGAAGATGGTGGTGGTAATTTTTATAATTGCCATCTTTGTTATCCTTAAGAACAGCAGGATATGAAATAGTTAACTTGATCTGAAAATGTTCTGTTATCTTTCCAGCTGACTGGATGCAAAACTGGCAAAACAAAAACCAGGCTCCTCTCCCAAAACAGCAACAATGATTTATTTGTAAATCTAAAGTGTTCAGAGTCACACAAGGATAAGCTGTTTTGATGTCCGTGTAATGGTGGCTCAGTGCTTCTGTGATGTTCTCAAGTTAAGGAAAAGTTGTGTTTTCTCGGTAGTATTCTGAAGACATTTTGACGGTGTCCTATTATTTAATTGCTGGGTTGAAATAAACACGGAAACATACATTAGGAGAGGATCTTGCATCTATTGGATAAATAACTTTTTTTTTTAGTTGCATTTGCTTTGATTGTGCTGAGGGGCACTGCTATTTTCATGTTGTAGAATATTAGTATGGTGCCATAGTGAAAATTGCCTCATAAGAATTATGTCAAAGTTTTCACTTCTCTTAAGAAGTATAACTTTTCAGGCTCTGTTCCCAGACTTTGGTCTCTGTCTCGTATCTCTTTGCTACCCTGCTGTTCTTCCAGAATATCAGTTGTCCATTTTGGTGGTACTGAATATCACTGAGGTCAGTACTGGACCAGTTAATTTTTTTTCCTTCATGGAAAAATACTTTTCCCAGTACAGTGTTCATCCTCAGTGCTGGCACCTGCTTTAAAAATGTGCTTGACAGCACTGGCAGCAAAAAAATACCTTGCCCTAAAATAAGGGATTCAGTGGAAGCAGGATGATGTTCTTGTA
>VYZW01048515.1:0-11172 GCA_013401315.1 Balaeniceps rex | reverse complement strand
GTGTGCTCGTGCTGCCTAAGGTGGAAAGCTTGTGTCTTGTTAATGTGAGTTTTTACTTCTAAACTTGCGTTTTCCTACCAAAAAAAAAAAAAATCCCAACCCAGGTTGATTTCCTGCCCTGGTCACTTGATGATAATGATGATGGTAATAATGAATATCAAATACAAGACTTCCCTCGCAGGAAAAATAATTCCTCTCCTGAAGTGAGAACATAAACTATTACTCCTGCTGTAAAAACTGTAGTACTAGGTATTCTTTTTTCTGACCTGCTTTATCCAAAATCCTGATTTGGGATATTACCTCTGGAAAGGAGAAACATTAATTCTAAGCAGGGAGGAAATCGGCTTCTAGATTTCTCTGAGAGCAGGGATTCTCAGTATTAGTAGCTGGCCAGTAGGTGGTATATCTAATCCATACTTGGTGAAGAAGTCTTTCTTGATGAGCTTAGGTTTTTGTATGTAGGGGATGTTTTTCAGAAATTGTGGCTTTCTGTCAGGTCCCTGTGAAGTTGTGTCTGCTGCAGATACTGTTGGTTCCTCATTTCATCCCAATGAAGATAGGCTTTCAAGAAAACTTTCGTTGGTGTCACCAGTATACTGTATTCTGAAAAAGACCGTGGAAGAGTTATAATAGGCTGACCACACCATAGCATGTAGGAATTATGTATTTGATAATGACACTTTACTTAATGCCCTGTTAAATTCAAGATTTCATTTGGTATCTGTAAATCTCAAATCAGTCTCCAAATAGTACAGAAGCTCTTTCCTCTACCTAGCATTGTGTCCCAATAGCTCTTGCACTGCACAAGCTACTCTGGTGAACTTGACAGGAAGAATTTAGATTAATCCTTCCCTACAGGAAGAAAGTTGGCTCACTGCCACAGACTGTAGCAGAACTTTTTAAAAAAAAAAAAAAAAAAAAACTAAAAAAAATTCAAGGGGGAAGAACGGTGCNTAAACATTAACTTTGCTAATTTAAAAAAAAAAAAAAAAAAAAGACTAAAAAAAATTCCAGTGGGCAGAAATGGTGCTGTTCTTCCTGGTGAATTCTGCTTATGTTCACAGAGAAAAGTATGTACACAGTCTTGTGTTGAGATGTGCTTTGTAATTAATAGTCTGCATTTTCATCTCTCTTGTCATCATCTTCCCCTCACTTTCCAGGGGTTCATGGTTGCAGCACAGAAAACTGTTGCTGGTTCAAACTTGGATCCCAAGATTGATCTGATCTCTTATGTGACCTCCTGCACAGGCTGTCAACAGCCCACAAGATTTATCTTCTCCAACACTATTTAAAATGCACTTCAATCTCTTGTGGCTTTTTGTGTGGTCTTATAAATGTCAGAAGTCGTCTTTTTTCTTATACGGGCATGTGGTTCTTCTTGAACACTTCATAGGCTTGAAGATATGTCTTTTCACAGTGGAGCTGTAGTTTTTGAAAACAGTAAGTGATCTATGGTAGGAAAATTTGATAGAAATGCATATAACCTAGCTGTAATGGCTTCGACCTGGGGTACAGCCAAGATTAATGAGATGAGGTCGTGTTCCAAGTGGTGTCTTCTGTCGGAGTATAACAGACTAATGATACGAGAGAGGTTCAGTGTTGGGTCCTGGCACTGAGGGCCCAGAATATTTTCTGTTCAACTTCTAATTGCTTCAGATTCCAGCAGAGTTCCAGCCTATCGTCTCCCACCCATAGAGATGGGTGAACAGGTCAAGCTTGGTTTGTAGAAGGATGACTATACCATAGCCCACAGACTGTATAAAAGCCACCTGGACTATCCGTTTGTTTTCAAGTATGCTCTCAAGGGCTTCTTTGGAGTAGAGAGGGATGAATCTGTATGCTTGCAGAGTATAATCACATTTTTGTGTACGTGCTGTAAATCCAACACTTCCTAGAACTGAGGGATTTATTATTTATTCAGTATGGCCTGCTCAGTAGAAGGACAACATTGATAGCTTTTAGAGTACAGTAGAGTTTTGAGGGTTTTTGAGCGTAGAATAGGATGTATGTTGTGCAGCTGAGCTCTTGGTCTGGTGAGTTGTGAGGTGTGCAGGCTATCCCATGGTATAGATGAAAACAAAAAGCCAGAAAATTAACATTCCTTTGTTTCGTGAACTAGTGCTGTGTATTTTTCTATATTATGTATTATTCTGTATTTTGATAACATAATAATGTTTAACAACAATGAATACTATAGATAATATAACTACTTAGTGTGGTGAAATGTACTTTGTTAAAATGTATTTTTAGCTTAAGTAGTAGATTTCTTGTGCTAGGATGTAGGGTTTATGTCACTCAGATGTTTGGGAGGGCAATTAAGGGTTTGGAGGGGAATGGTTTTTTTTTTTTTTCCCTCCTTAAAGATGAGAGCTAAAAGAATAATGTTTAAAGTGGCCCACATCCATTTCTATTCCACAGATGCTCTTCATTTTCCTTTTTGGAATTATTTTATTGAAGATCCAATTTTTTGGATTACAGAAATTCATATTGGCAAAATTTCAATGAACTTCGCTTATGCTTGTGAAGATTTCATGTGTTTTTTGTTTATAAATGAATTTGTCAACTAAGAATTCCTAATGGTTGAAATTTGCGATAGAATTTTCTTTCCATACTTACTATAAGAAATTAATTAGAATGTAAAATCAATTCAGTATATGAGAAGTTCCAGTGCAAGCTAAATAAAGGGGGAGTCGTGCAACAAAATAACTAATTTTGCAACACACTATTTACAAATAACATTCAGAAAAGTGGGTTTTTTGGGATACCAGGCTCTGCTCCAAGGAGCTTATCAGGGAAGGCAGTTTGATCTTGGGACTATCGAATCCCACTCTAGCATGAACAGTATGGCTCATTGAGGTTTGTATGGTTCAATGTAGTTCAACAGGATGAAGAATATTTAGGTTTTTATATGTAAAACTTTGATTATAAGAAAAGCCATGTGGTTTCTTAGCTTATGCATTATCTAATTGCTATACTGAGCTTTTTAATACATAGAAGAAGAGCAAATGTGAAGTTTATAAAATAGCTAATGCTGAATCTTGTTGTTAGGAGTAGGTCCCTGAGTTACCATGTTTACAAATAAATGTTCTTGTTTGTGTGCTTAAAATTTGCTTTTAGTTTTTGTCATGTATTAAAAATAATTATGGAATAGTTTGGTGTTTGCTGCTGTTATTCTTTCCCTTTCCACTGATACAAACTTTTTCCCCCTGCGCCAGTGGCTGGTAAAACGTGCAATAGAAACAAGGGAAGAAATGGGAGACTATATCCGTTCTTACTCTATATCACAGTTTCAAAAAACTCATAGACTACCAGAGGTAAGATCAAGCCAGTTCTTGTTTCTATAATAATATGTCAAATGCTCAGGTGCAGTACCAGCTTCACAGCTCTGAAATCAGCACAATATACCAGAGTTGCCTTTGCTATCATTTTATTAGTCAGTCCTAGAGGACTCAGTGCACAAATTCAGCTGGGAAGAAAATTAAAACATTATTATGACAGAGTTCTTAGATACTGGTTAACTTTTGCTTAATAGTTGCCTTAGTTTTTCTGCAATATTTGGTACTTCTCTGGCAGTCTGGCTTGCCAGGTAGCTCGCTTCTGGAGTGGATATAGAGCTCTGTGCAGTGTATCCAGGCAAACCATGTGACTGGAGCTACATTGCCTGAAACGTGTTCGAAAACACCCAGCGTGCTGTGGAGAAGCTGATCTAGCTAAATGAGAATTGATATGCTGTTAGTGCTCTATAACTTGGGTTTTGTTTTAGAGTTCTCTAAGTCAGCTCTTGTCTCCCTGTATCTAAACACCCAAATTTGTTCTTGAAAACTAGATTCCTAAAAAACTTCATTCAAAAACTGAACTTGGGGAAAGACAGAGAGGGACAGGTTTGGGTTAAAAGGAAATATATCTGTCTCTGTAAAATATGATTGCCAGAGGAGTGAGACATGCAGTTTTATCTAGAAGTATAGTGGTAGGAGTAATTTTGCGCTGTTTGAGATACCTTGATCATATTCCTTCTCCTTCTGATAATAGTCAAATGCTGCCCACTTTGAAGTTACGTGCTTAGAACAGTGTTGTGATCCTCTCTTCTTCCTATGCTGCTTCGTAATGATAGGAAGGTTCCTTTGTGTAAGAGGAGAGCTGGAACGAGCTTGGATTTGTGCCTAAAGTGCAGAGCCATCAGTTCTGTTCATGCATATCCCAAGGCAATTCAATATTTAAAACCTAGAACCCAAGTTTTGGCTCTAATTCAGTAACAGCATTAAAAGTAGATAGATGTCTCTAGTAATGGAAAAGACAGACAGATTTTATTAGCTTGAGGTGGTTTGAGTTTTGTTTTGTGTTTTTTTTGATCGTTTTTAATGCTTAGAAACTAAAATAACAGTAGGGGAAACTTCTCTTTTCCACATTAAGCCCATCCCAACTTCATTTCTTCATAGTGTAGTAGTGATTGGAGATCCCGGTGGTGGGCCGGGATTGCATTTGTGTCAGGTGCTGTATAAGCAGAGAGCAGAAAGACTGCTGATCTGGATACAGTTTTAAAGACCTACCTACCTATCTGATGAGAGAAGCAAATATTTTTGTGTGTTACAGGAAATCACTAATATTTCACCAAATAATTGGGCAGCTGAGTTAGAAACTATTTGACAACTTTGCTAAACTCATTACAATGGTTGAGATTTAATCTCCATTCCTGGTGTTTTTAATCACCTCTATTAATGTCTTGCAGGATGATGAATTTATGCAAAGAAAAGAGAAGGCTATCAAAACTGTTACTGATATCTTTGTAAGTATGTTAGCTTTTTATGGTCAAGAAGCAAGTGGTTATAGTAATTGAATGGTGGTGGTTAATTCTGTTTAATGCAGCCAATCCTGGCTTTTCTCATGAGAAGGTCCCAATTAAATTACATGTTGAGCTTCATTCTTAGAACAGGTCTCAAATGCGAACATATCAGATTGAAAACCTTTTAGGCGTGCACTGTACGAGTAGATAAACCATATCAACTGCCTGCATAGAGAGTGTGGAGTTCCACGCTATCAAACAAAAGTCACAAGGTAGTTTACAGGCTGTTAAACCCTCAGCAGACCAAGTGTTTGTTTGAAGCTGTCAGCATTTGGACTATTTGTCTTGAAATTAATCAAAATGGCGATGATCTCCTCAATTTAAATGTCTGGATTTCGTAACTTGTCTTTTTTACTTCTTGTAATTGGCAATGAAAATACACACCCTACTTTGGAAATGTTTTCTTCCAGTAGCAAATGTTGGTTGGGAAAGGTGGTATCACTTGTGTTCTCCCTCTTCAAGTGCAGATCTTCTAACTCTTGGAAAAACTGTTTGTTTATATTTTTTTGAAAGCTTGTTCATGAATGCTACAAGGAGTGACATGTAAAATACATAGGCTGTATCACTGTCTCATACCTGAATTCAGATGCCTAGCTAGCAACCTGAGTTTCTGTCGCTGCTTTCTCTCTAATTTCCCTGTTTGCTTGTGAATGTCAATTAACCATTTCTGACTCCAACACTTTGCTCACAGGCCAGCATTTGAGAAGGAATGAGAAATCTGGGTGTGCTTTGAATGGGACGCTTCCAGGGCTCCAACAGACAGTGAAACCCCACCCTCCTGAGAAAATCAATGCTATTTCAGGTAGCTTTAGCCAGACACCCTAAACTCTTCGTCCATGGATAGAGGTGTTAAGTGCAGGTATAACGAGCTATATGGTAGCTTGTATAACAGACCAGACAAGTCATCTTACTCTTTTGTCATGTTTTGGAGGTGGTTTTCCATATTAACGACCTGAGTGCTGCTGAGCCTAATATATGTGGTTGAATTACAGTGTATGTTTATAGAAAATCACTGCTATGAAAGTCTCCAGGTGATGACCAATGCAAATCCGTTGTTAATCTATTTGAATAATTACTCTTGCTTCGAAAATTTCAATTACAGTCTCCAACTGCTGTTCCCCATGGTTTGGTTGGTTTTTTTTTAATTATTAGTGGACTTACAATGAGTCTTTTAGTCCAACCAGCAATACTTGCCTTTCCAGTGAGATCTGTTTCCCGTTTTACAAGTTATCTCCCCTTGTAAATGGGTAGTATTGTTTTGTTTGTTGTCGCGGATGGAGTGAGAGTGCACTTCACTTGTAAGAGAGAAGCAACAATATACTTTATTGATATAAAACAGTGAGTTAACAAGGTTCAATGATAAATGTGACAGTGGTTTAATAAGATTCGATGCCGAGGTACACTTGATTATTTACTGCATAGAGGACAGGGTCAGACAAAACTGTCAGGGAGACCCTTCCATTGGGTCATGAGGTTCAGAAAGGACCCCCTTGCTTTCTAAAATCCTTCTCGGAGAGGAGTCTAGGTGCGTCTGGATCCAGTCCTAGTCCCAGACTTGGTCAACGGTTTATGTCTAAAGGATTATATATGCACAATCAATTCTTCATATCACTTAGCTAGGATTTCAAAGTTTAGCATGCTGTTAGTCACTTACTAAAGATCTGACGTGATAAGGATTCTCTCAACCTTGAGGAGTAACCTTGAGAGGCGTCCCTACTCAAAGAGAGATCCTGGCATGCAGCCTGCTGCTCTGCAGGAGAGCTCGACGGGCCCTGGGCTGTCCACTATTTAAGGACTGACATGATTGACTTATAACCATATTTGCATACCAGCAAGACACCTGAGTCCCTGGTCCAGACAGCCTTTGGCTACTGTGGTGCCGTCCGACCCCGAAGTCCAGCATAGGCTGGATGCAGCCATTGCAACTCCCACTGGTGGTTATTGCTTACATGGCGGGGGGGGGGCACACTGCCACATTTGTGCACTGGTATAACCTGTTAAATTGAGATAGAATGCAAACCCATGTAAGAAAGCAAATTCCAAATGTGCGTTGCATCAAGTAGCACTTGAAATCCATTGAGCTTCTGCTTATTTTCAATTTTCAGAATAATTGTCCTAACTTTTCAAGTGTTTCAAGTGTGTCCGTTTTCTACCTGCATTGTCTTTTAAGTAGCACTAGAGATTCTGTATCCAAGTGGCTGATACCAACCTTGTCACTGAAGAGACAGAAACAAAGTAATCGCAATGTTGTTATGAGATACCAGTACCTAGAATTTTTAGTGTCATTTAAAAGAAAAACAGGAAATATTTGATTAACAGTGATGAAGGAATCCCTTTGGCTGCTGAAGAACAGAGGTGATTTCAAGGCTTAGTTTTTATGTTCTAATAATTTGGTTTTTAAAGTTTATTCTGTTTCATTAAAGCATTTATTTGGGAGATCTTGTCTGAAGAGAAGGAATGCAATCTACTTTCAGTAAGCAGTTACCTAGTAAATGTCAGGTCCGTTCAAGTGCCTTGTCCAAATGTCTCATGTTGCTTGGTTGAGTTTCCTTTGCATATCTACCTGCATGTTTTCTGAAATTGCTTTTTAGAGCTCAGAGAGAATGACATGGCAAAGGTGAAGCAGGTACATGTGTGCCAGATCAGGTGTTTATTTGCTGGGTGAAGCCAGTGAATTGGCTTTCACTTGCCCACTATATTAGAGCTGTTACTTTAAAATTCATAGGTCATGGTCCTGGAATCAGAGATGCGTGTGTCTACTTCTGCAGCTAAGGGAATAGTTCCATATTTAGGGTCCAAGAATGAAACAGATAATGGAAAGCAAGGAAAACAAGGTACAGTCTTAAAAGTTCGATAGTATTTTGCACTATTCAGCTAGTCTGTCTAAATATCTCTGAATATCTGCAGGGCTGATAAAGGTATATTCTGTCTTCTCCTCTGGATCACAGATCTCTAGTTTTTAGGTGCATCTTCATGGTAGATAAAGTTTTGACATTTGTTCATCACTGCTCGGGGTATCATTAGACAAACACCTCTTCCTTAAATATGTGAGCTCTGTCAGGATTATATCCTCTGCAGCTGGCACCTGATCTTAACAGAAGATTAGTTCATGAGATCTCTTAAGGCATCAAGGCATGAGTGCAGTCTAGAAGAACACACAGAGTGAATTTTCAGGGGAGAAAGTGCACAAGCTTTCCTATCTATCCATAGGAACTGCAAGAAGGAGAAGGCAGCTATTAGATGAAGGCTATTTCACAGGTCACCTTTAAATCATTATGCATTGGAATTGGAAGAGAAATCCACTTTCCTAAAAGAGGACCAGCAAGTGTGAAAGATTAGCCTGTTGTCTGAATTCATTATGGTAACTCTGGTCTAAGGACCTACCCTACTCTTCTCAAGGGGACAGTACAATGAGATTTATGGTCACAATCAGGCCTAAAGGTTAGCAAAGGGAATATTAAATACCAGTAATGGTTATTGGAGTAAGAACTGCTGCTGAAAGGTGACTATCTAGTGAATTGAGATTATCTTGCAGTGGTTTTGTTCAGCTAATGAATTATCTGATGCCAAGACTAATGTTTATGGTATGATGCCTACACTTTATATAGCACAGGTATAATATAGAATGCCACCATAAAAGCTATAATTACTTTTATGACTTACATTGCTTTTCTGTAGGTGTGAAAATACATTTTGTGGGAGATTCTTGATCATAAAAAGCTTTTTCATGTGACAGGCAAAAATGTAGCAAGATTTAATAGCTGGAAACCAAGATAACAGAAATTCAGATTAGAAATGAAGTAAAAATTGCGAAGGGTAACTGACAAATTCGGGAGAAACTTGCCAAGGAATACTGTCTATTTGCACTTGTTTGAAATCTCTGCTTTGGGATCACGTGTCTTTGAAAAAGGTTGAAAGCTGTTTCAGCAATGTTATGGTGCAGGAATTGCTTGTTGAAAATAATAGTTTGTGTTGTACAAAAAGTCATATCAAGCAAAAAATAATCTTCCTTTTTTATTTTATTTTGGAATCTTTGCAACTTCTTGCATTGAATATTTTGTCCCATGTGAATAGGATTTTCTGAAGTTAAATGTATATGTGGAATGCCCAAGCTTTGATTTCAAGTTTTGTTTTTGTAATGTATTTGTTCTAAGCATTCTGAGCCTGGCCCTCAAAGGATTTAAAAGGTTTGAGTGTAAAACAGACCAGGAGAGGGGGCTGTTCCTTTTTGATGCTGATTATTTGGTGGTGGTGATGAAGTTTTCCTTTGCTGTGATGAGGGCTGGAGTTTCATTTCAGAAAAAGAAGAGAAAATATCTAATTGATTGGGGGGGCACTTTTTAAAAAATATCAATTGGAGTAAAAAAAATACCTTTGAGATCACAGGTTCTTGGTTATTTTTTTTTGTATCCTTCCTAGCAGGGTAGCACTAAATACTAAACTTTAGTTAACTTCAAAATAAATCTTTGTTCCAGCAACAGAAATGTTGCATTACAGACTCAATGCACCCTAATCTTTCACCAAACAAACCGTAAAAATAAATCCAGTCAAAGTAAATGTTATCTTGGTTCCAATTTCTAATTTGGGAGAAGCTGGGGATCTCATGATTGTTTTCTGTTTGGTTTTGGTTTTGTTTTGTTTGTACTTGAGGCAGAATATTTTTTTCTAATGTTGTTATATAGACTTTTATAGTGGCATAGTTGACCTATATGGAAGGAGGAAGAAATAAAGGTACATTAATATAGGCCAGATTTACAGTGCTATAACAGTTGTGTCTGTGTTAACAGTCAGGATGCAGCTTTGTCCTTTCGTTTCCATTTTGTTTTTAAATTGGAAGTAGCTCTGTCAGCACAAAATAGCATTTGTGAATCCTTGTTTTATTTGATGGGCTGTTGTCCAGCTATAGTATCACATTAGGATAGCATGAGATCAAATGATTTTAGTACCAAACTTCTTCAGATGTTTTTGTTCCTTAAATTGCAGTAAAATCTGCTTTAATTTCATTGTAACCTGTGATCATTGCGTAGATAATTACATTTAATTATCTAATAAGAGATTAAAAATAGAATTAACTCGCAAAGGAGGTAACAATTCTAGACACTGGCATTATCAGCTAAATCATAGAGCCTTTTTTTTAATAGATGTTGATTGTGTTATTTTTGACTCTTCTTTCAAACCTGATGGAGGAGATGGTTGAAGAAATCATGTTTGTTGTTAAATACCCATTTTACCCATTTATGATTTTTTTTAAATCTTGGAAAGATAGGTCCTATAGCAAATTGTTTAGAACTAAATTCAGTAAGATTTTATCATGTAATTCCAAAAAGAGAAAGTGAAGGATGTTTATTTGGGTAAGTATATTGAGTTGGAAAGCGAACAGTGGCATATATCACTCTTGATAACAATATTTATTTTAGAAAAGCCTTTTACAAGCTCTGAATTTGTTCACTGTCTTACAGGAGGTTTACAAACCTCAGAGAAAATATAAACGTCAGAAAGGAGCTGAAGAATTGCTAGATGAGGAATCAAAAGTTCATGCTACGCTTCTGGAATATGGCAGGTGAAAGGCTTTATTTAATTGTCTGTGGGTTTTGTATTGTGTGTATTTGGAAGCATTCCATGTAAAACTTGGATTGTGAGGTTTTTTTCTACAACTTGAGAATCAAACTTTCAGATTTACTCCTGTTTGGTTTCAGATTTTGTTTGCTTACCCTGTAAATTCTCTGGGGACTGGACAGTCCTCTTGTGTGAACGATGTTTTGTACAATGGGAGCCCGTGTTGTGACTTTATGCTGCTAGTAGGGTATGTTTATTTAGCATACTTGTTCTTGGCTTCATAAATATGGCTTAAATTCATGATGCTTCTAGGTAATGTTTGTCCATCAATATTGCCTCTTTGCAAGCAATCCCTGGGAAGTGGGGAAAAAAGGAGCTGAGGTTGTTACTGATTGTTTTTGTAATTCTAATGTGGTTGCTACATCAGGAGGCTGAATCATGGTTTAGTGCTTTGTCTTCTTTCTTTCTGCAAACTTCCATATAGAGATGAAGTTACCAAGGTTTGCACTTAGCCATTATCTTTGGAAGTCCCTCTGGTTTATGGAGAGCTCTCCAAACACATAAAAATAATGTTACAGCGTTTTGGTTTCTAGTTTCTTTTTCCAATTTTCTTTTCATAGTTTAGTGATATGGACAGCTTGTCCACTGTCTGAGCTCTTAGGACTTAATGAGTGCAAGTAACATTTGAATTCGTTTTTGTATCTTCTGTGGCTTGGGTTTTTTTTTTTTGTGGTCTTATTATTTTGAATACCTTCCTTTTACCCTTTTTGCACATT
>VYZW01048510.1:8438-20086 GCA_013401315.1 Balaeniceps rex | reverse complement strand
CTCACGCCCACCGCCCGGCGCTCTCAGCCCCGCACACCCGGGCGCGGCCTTCGGCCGCCCCCGCCGCCTCCAGGCGGCCATTCTGCCGGGGGGTGTTCGCTCCGCGCAGGGCCCAGCACGTCCCCGGCCGCCGGGGTGGAGACGGACACGGCCGCTGCCTGTGGAGGCAGGCGGGCGGGGGGGGGGGCCGGCAGGAACCGNGGTCAGTCAGCAACCGCCCGCCGGCGGGCGGCAACAGCCGCTCTGGCCCCGTTCCCCGCCTGCCACGCTGCCAGCCGCGCCCGCCGCTCCCCGCCGGGCTGAGGAGAGGAGAGGAGGGAAGGGGACTCACCACTTGGAGCACTTTGGTCCACAGCCGCCATCCCCGCAGGTGCCGCCGGGTGCAGCCGAAGGGGCGGCGGGGCGGCTTGGCCTGCGGCTCAGTGGTGTCGTTGTAGACGGAGCCGTTCTCCATGGCCACACCGCCGCCGGCTGCCAGCTGGAGGAAAGCGAAAGCAAACGGGCGGCGGCGGCGGCAGCAGCGGCAGCGGCAGCGGCGGGAGGGGCGGGGAAGGAGAAGGGGAAGGGGAAGGCGGCGGCGGCGGCCCGCCTAGGCCCCGGCGGCAGAAAGGCGCTTCCTGCAACGAGCGCCATCGCCCCCTCCGGCGGCGGGCGGGCGCGGCTGCCGAGAGCGGTGTGGGATGGGCTGGCAGGCAGCGGGGTCCGGGACCACGGGGCCCGGGACCGCGGCAAGGGGTCGCCTCAGGCCTAGGGCCGTTCTCAGGTTTGTAAGGGGTGCTTGTTAAGAAGAGTTTACAAGATTATTTACTTTCCTGTTGTCACACGAGATGTGAAGGACCAGAAGGATTTTTTAAGCCAAAACTTTCCCTGCTTACATTCCTTGTTGTCAGTGAGAGAAAACACTGGTATTCTTGAGTCTTTACTAATACACTTCCATACCTTTGCCCAGATCAACTTTTAAAAGAAGCTACAGCTTTTGGTGCCTGCATAAGACTAGATCAAGCCCATTGTGTCTAAGCAAGGGTGTGTTACGTTCACTTTTATATTATTAATGCGTTATCCACAGAACTATTGTGGTCCTTCATAGCCAAGTTCAGATAGACTTCTGTCATGGTTTAAGCCCAGTTGGCAACTGAGCACCACGCAGCCGCTCGCTCACCCTCCCCTGCCCCGGTGGGATGGGGGAGAGAATTGGGAAAAAAAAAGTAAAACCTGTGAGTTGAGATAAGGCAGTTTAATAGGACAGCAGAGGGAGAGAAAATAATAATAATTATAAAAGAATATATAAAATAAGTGATGCACAATGCAATTGCTCACCACTTGCCGACTGATGCCCAGCCGGTCCCCAAGCAGTGATTGCTGCCCCCCAACCAACTCCCCCCCAGTTTATATACTGAGCATGGTCTCATATGGTATGGAATAGCACTTTGGTCAGTTTGGGTCAGCTGTCCTGGCTGTGCCCCCTCACAGCTTGTGCACCTGGCAGAGCATGGGAAGCGGAAAATTCCTTGACTTAGTGTAAGCACTGCTCAGCAATAACTAAAACTTCAGTGTGTTACCAGCATTATTCTCATACTAAATCCAAAACGCAACACTACGCCAGCTACTACTTGGATAAGGAACTGGTTGGATGGTCGTAAACAGAGGGTAGTGGTCAATGGCTCAATGTCCAAATGGAGACTGGTAACAAGTGGTGTTCCTCAGGGGTCCATACTGGGACCAGTGCTGTTTAATATTTTCATCAACGACATAGACAGCGAGATCGAGTGCACCCTCAGCAAGTTTGCGGATGACACCAAGCTGAGTGGGGCAGTTGACATGCCTGAGGGACGGGATGTCATCCAAAAGGACCTGGACAGGCTGGAGAGGTTGGCCTGTGCAAGCCTCATGNACAAGGACATGGAGCTGTTGGAGTGGGTCCAGAAGAGGGCCACGAAAATTATCCGAGGGCTGGAGCACCTCTCCTACGAGGACAGGCTGAGAGAGTTGGGGCTGTTCAGCCTGGAGAAGAGAAGGCTGTGGGGAGACCTTATTGCGGCCTTTCAGTACTTAAAGGGGGCCTATAGGAAAGATGGGGACAGTCTTTTTAGTAAGGCCTGTTGTGACAGGACAAGGACTAATGGTTTTAAACTAAAGGAGGGGAAATTTAGGCTAGATATAAGGAAAAAATTTTTTACAATGAGGGTGGTGAAGCACTGGAACAGGTTGCCCAGAGAGGTAGTGGAGGCCCCATCCCTGGAAACATTCAAGGTCAGGTTGGACAGGGCTCTGAGCAACCTGATCTAGTTGATGATGTCCCTGATCACTGCAGAGGGGTTGGACTAGATGACCTCTAAAGGTCCCTTCCAACCCAAAGCATTCTATGATTCTATGATTCTACTAGGAAGAAGATTAACTCTATCCTAGCTGAAACCAGGACAACTTCACTTACTTAAATTCAGTCAGATACAATCTACTGATAGAAAAGATGGCGATTTGCTTTCTCAACCTTCGCTTTGTACGTGCTTAGGGAACAGAGCAAGATGTTCAGACATTGCCTCTCTCTCAGAACCGCACGGTGAAGTGGAAGGATGTGTGCTACAGTGACCCACGAGGTAGGTGCTATTTTTAACACCACCAAGGGCCACCATTAACTTGAGAGACAGAGTAGTATGGGCCAGATAAAAGCAGTCGGGCCACGCTTCGTGCTAAATGCATACCAGCAGGCCGTACGCATGACCTCTTTCCGGTAAGACAACACAAGGCAGGGGAACACACGGGGTCCCCAGGCAGGATGGTACAGACTTGTCTGTGCCATAAACAATGTTCGGCTGCAGGACTTGGCTTGAGAGGCAAATGAGTAGGGCAAGTCCTGTAATTCCCAAGGCATGGGAGTTTCTGCTAAAATAAGGAAGGTATCGCCATGGGTGTGCCCTAGCTTTTGCCGGGGGTTGGGATGAGTCTAACGTAGCTCTGCTGGCAGCATCGCAGACTGCAGGACTGAGCAGGTAGGTGTAGTCAGTACATTTACTGTTACCACCTACAAGTCCCCAGCGCCTTCATTACCTTTTTTTCACATTAGTACATGATAAATACGATTACATTACAGAGGCTGGCATCTCTGTTCTGAAGGAAAATTCCCTTTTTGTTTTCTTCCTTGATCTCAAGACTGGCTGAATAACTCCAGTTATTCAAAAGCCACAAAGTGTGACTAGGCTATGCTGTGGTCTGAGGGAGACAGGACTTAATGGAGATAGAAGCACTTGTCAGTTCTTTTAAGGTGTTTGGTAGCATCTAAGGCTATTTTGTAGTTGTTCCCTTTTGAATCTTTACCAATGTCTTAATGCAGCATTACTAGATTGTGAACACAGGTGTTAGTATTGAAGATAACTGTCTTGAGAAGAGACTGCTTTTCAAGGAGTCACAGAAACACAAGACAAGCCTACAAAAGATAAAATATACGGTAACCTTTTCCTAGTTACTACTGTCTTATTTAAGAGTTGCTTTTCCTGTTCAGGCCTTCTCCAGGAAATACATATCAATAATACATGAATTATAAAGGCTAGCTTGCCACTTAAAGCCTAACTTATTTAGGCCACTTTATTTATTTATACATAAGGAGGTGGAGGAAAAGCAAAACAACAGCAAAGCTATAGGAACTGTAAGATCATGTGATAGAGAAGGAATGAAAACTGGACAACAGCATAGGACCCGATAGCTTAAATATACTTCAAGCATTATGTTAAAACATACAAATGCTGCTGTTCACAGAAACTGCAGGTGTTCTTCACCCTTTTCATCAGCACTGCCTTTCAAGTACAGTATCTCTGCTTTAAAGAGGGAATGCAAATCAAAACAAGTTATGATAAATAACAAGCCTGTGTAATGCAAATGACTGTAGTTAGCTGGCTGTGATGTAATGGAAATCCCATTCCAGATGTATGTCTATTCATTTCCTTCTATTTAGGTGCTACACCTGACAGAGTTTTCTTGAAAGAGACATCTTTCTTACCCCCCCCACGGCCTCTGCTGGAATGGCAGGACCAGAGCTAAAGACAGGACATGGTGGCAGACAAGCAGCCCTGGAGTTAGATCCTGAGCTACAGTAGCATCTCCAGTCAGCCAGGCAGAGAGTGGGACACCGGTGGAAGCAGATAAGTGATAAGTGACCTACTTTTCTCCATCTTCAGCAAAGATACCCACCATAGTGGCCAAAAAGCAATACTGATTAAGTTGAGAAAGCCACCTTGTTAGGGGAGATGGCAGTGTACACAGTATAGCTGTATGACAGTTACCAGTCCTTGCCACTGATGTTGAAGTAATTTACAGAAAAGTGTGACTGGAGCTCCTTGAAGCAGTTGAGTAAATGCCAGCCACTGGAATACGGTGAATACAGGCCAGGGCTGCATCACTGTTTTCATAAAGTGACACCCCAGTGGCTCTTTGGTGCTAGCTTTGTGCTGTGTCATAGTATGATGCTAAAGCGTAAGTCCCTCACACTCAGAACTGGCAGCAGGGCTCCACTGACCTCACGAATAAATATTCTCCTTTTCCCATGTTCACAAATGCAGTTGTGGGGTTTTTTGCTTTTCTTCTCGGAGGGTGAGGGAGAAGGAAGTAGAGGAATGGGAAAGTGGCTTAAAAGCCTAAACCACTGAAGGAGCCAGACTCCGTTTCATTTGAAGGACGGTGAGGCTTATTGCTACTGCACAATTTGGGGAGCTCCACTGAAGTCAGCCAGGCAGAGGCACGGCTCTCTCCCTGGTCTTGGTTCTGGTGTTCCCACATTGGGCATCTCAACAGCTTTTGTTCACGACTCTAGCCCCGTGTATTACATGAAGTAAATATGGGATGACTAGCTAGCAACTGGAATATTCCAAGCACTGCGACAAAGAGCTCAGAAAAGACTTGAATGTGTTGCATCTGCTAAAGCTTCTTCAGCTCTTGAGGCTCTATTTTTGGGCTCAGTATTGCAACTGAACTTCACAAACCCCGATCACCATACTAACGTGGTAGAATGTGTGATTTTTAAACAGCTGAAGATGAAGAATTAGCATTTTTAACAGCTATTTCTGAGTATCCCTTATGGCACAAGAGAAAAAATCCCCCTTGATTCTCCACATTTCCCAAATGCAGGGTTAGGCCAACTCTTGTCAGTGGTTTTCTGCATGGCACAGAGAAGCATAAAGCCATGAGGTAGTTGACAGGCAACAGTGCTGTAGGTGTCCTACTGCAAATTAAGTTTGCTCCCCAAGAAAAGACTGCAGCCCAACAGGCCAGTATTTGCATTTCAGATGTGTCACTAGAAATTTAAGGACAGCATAGTATATTAGCTAGTCCATATAACCTAAAAGTCACACGCACATTTCAGAGACTGCCATTTTCAGCTGAAAAATATGAACTGTCTGGAAATAAAGCGGCCATTTAACTCAAAATTTCCAAGCTTAACGTCTGCAGAACAGCTTTATTACAACCAGTATACTCAAAGAATATACTTATGTAGGAACATGGTAGAGAAAAGGAGGAAGAGGAGATTTTGTAAAATTCCCCCGAAACAGTTTAGTTTGAAGCAAATCAGCTCCTCATCTACAGAGAACTAGCCCTGAAAGTCTAAAGGAATTTATTTGGTTTATTTATTTAGTAGTGTTTTTGCAGTATTCATACTGCAAAGCATTTAAAAAGCATTAATTGTTCTTCATCAAAAAAATCATCCCCTGTATTCTTGTATTACCTCTTTGCTTCCTGCATCTTGGGTGCTAGACTGAAACTTTCTACCAAATGACGCTAAAGTATTCAAGGCACACAAGGGTGATTAGAAGCAAAATTAAAGTTATTCATGCTGTTATTCTTTTTAAAATTGGGCTCATCACAAACCTGACCCATCTACATCTTAGGGCACAAAAGCACAATAAAGGATTATGCAGAAGTATCATTGCCAAATTAGCTTCATTGTTTTACCTACTTTATTTCTTATGTAGGTTTGGTGCCTGACTTGATGGTGAAGGAAGGAGGACAGGGAGGATTCACTGGCACTACGTTTTGTGAAAAGGGCCTTCTGTCACTGAGACTCATTTTGCATGATAGTTCTGGTAAATCCCACCTTAATCATCTGCTCTCATCCAAGCAGTAGTCAGGGGAATTGCAACTCAAGAGGACAAAGCAACCAGCCCAGTAGTCTTGGTCTCATCAGAGGGAAACAAGAAGCCAAAGCCATCAGGTTACACAGAAACACATTCTCAGGTGTTTTCCTTTTGTGGTAAAGATACCTTAAAGTCTTTTTTTTTTAGTGTCATTTGAACTTTAAGGAGGGAAGCAGGCTACTTATAAAATGAAAAGGCATGGTAGGGAGAAAGCCTTTTTGTAAATAATAATTTGTAAATAATAATTAAAAAACAAACAAACAAACAAACCCCAAAGAGCTATCAGGGTTTAGGGAAGAAAAAATAAGTTTAGAAGCTTTAAATATACAGAAGTGACATTTTGCCAGCTTTGTTTTAAGAAGTGAAATTATGAGTCATTAGTAAGGTTTTCCCCTGTCCCAGCCTCCACAAAAAAGGGGCACCTAGTGCAATAGCTCTTAATATATTACATGTCTAGTTTTCCAGCTTCGGAAAGGGTGTTGTGCTTTCACAGATGCTCAAATGAACTAAATTAAAGATTGCAGGAGCTAAAGTTTTCGTTCAAAAACCTGGACAGTACCAACTAGTTTGAGGCGTTGCCCTAAAATCCAAAGTTTCACCCTGCCAACACATACCACTGCAGTTGTATGAGGAAGTGTACTGGTGATAATACGAGCAGGACCCATTCTCTCAAGCACATTTCAAATTCTGTTTCAAGAAGCTTACATACAGAATCTAGAGAACTGTTCTGATACTGATGCATGCCATGCATCCATGATTGGAAGCTTAATTTTTTTTTCTTCAAGACACAATTTATTCTATACAGCTGCTCATCAGCAGGTCATGCATATCCCCATGTGCCACCTTTACTGAATCACTGCCATAAAGCAAAATTTTAAGGTCTCCAGTTTGAACAATTGGTCCATAGTTAAGGATCTCTACTGAAACTTGTCAGTCCACAATTCAATATTCTGAGTCAATTTTAACAAGTATGCTTAACTTCAGGGAGTTCAACGTGCAACAGAAATGTATGTTGTTCTTAAGTAAATTTAGGTAGTTTGAAAATACAGAGGTAATTCACTAGAACCATGAGTTCAGGAACTGAAGGAGAGAGTACCACCATGTTCCAAATAAAGAAGATTTACCTCCTCTTCTTCAGTGTTTCAGAAGTTTTCTAAATAGTCAGAGAAATTGACATAAGACTTGTTGATTTAAAAAACTGAAAAACCTGAACTCATTAAAGAAGTCTCTTGGCAATCATTTGATCAGCATATACTTTTTATGCTTACTATTCTGCGGCTATCAGTAGAAAGCGACCACAAACTTGAAACAAGACAGTAAAGTGATGCTCAACATTTGTGTACTGGAAGCTTAAGTCCTAACCTCGGTCAACTGCGTCTTGGACAATATACTGGAGGAGTCGGCGGGATCCTTAGTGTAACAGCATGCCTTTAAAACACATTGCAGCAGAAACCACCCGAGTTGGATAAGCTAGTTTTACTCCTAGGAACAAACACTGCAGACTTATCCACTTCCTTCCAGAAACAATGTTTTAAGGAAGTTTAAATATCTACCAGTGATATTATTCACTGAGAGGTAAAATACAAAAGCATGTTTTACGATGTTTCACACCACATCTTTAGATTTAATGGTAAACAAACAAGAACGCCATGGCTTCAGTGAAAGTTATTTAAATTTGAATGCAGAGAATACTTTATTAACTGATTACAGTTTTGATGACCAATTTTAAACCGTAACTAATGTGGGAAACATAGTGGGGGACATTAAGGCTGAGCCATATATATATATAGACAAATCTGGATACTGATAATCTGTACATTTAACCTCTGCTTTTTCTTTATACACCTTTTATTCATTGTCTGAAATTAATCAAAGAGGAAAAAAACAAAAAAACCTGGCCACTAATTTCATCTTATATCTGGAATGAATTTTTGCAGGGTTTTTGAAGGCAGTGTAAATCTCAGAGGAGATCAAACATTTTTTTTTTAACCATACTCCAAATGAAGTGTTCAAGTGTAACTGGAGTTTGCTGTTGTTACAGTTTTGTGCAATTAATTTTCCTCTTCCAAAAACCAGTAGTTCTCTCCCTTAGAGGTTAATCTATTTAAGATGGTATTAAACTTGCCTAACAGGTTGGGAAATCAATATAAATTAAGTGCCTGTGGTGTGTATCAGTTTTCCTGCTCTAAGCAACCCCTATCACTTAAGTGGACATACTTGCAATTTTACAGAATTACACTGACTTTTCAACAAAACCCAGAAAAAAACTGATTTACTATTCTTGCACTGTGAACAGTACTCCTACATGATGTGATAACCATTTTCCATCTGTACAGCTCCCTTTTGTAAAGTTGGGCAACACATATGAAAGAAAGACAGACATCAACTGTTTGTGTTCTGAAAGATATTTCAATTCTTTAGTTCCAGTCACTGAAGGAAGAGGCAGAGGCAAGTTTGAATTATCCCAGAAAAACCGAACAATTGGTTTTATTTGGTGCCTTCAAGATGCTTCACCTTCTGTGGGAGATGTAGGTGTTGTAGGAGAGACCATTTCAGGTTTTCGTGAAATTCTGTCCAATTCGGCCTGAACATCTGTTAAAACTGGCTTCTGACCTGCAAAAGAAATGCATGTCATTCAGTCATGAATAGTTTTGGGAAAGCATACAGTATCTTTCATTTTCAAGAAACACCTGTCAAACTGAACAAAAAAAAGCAAAACCCACATAGTTTTTGCATCAGACAAATCTGAAAAATTGTTGCTGCACACTTTGAGTGCGGAGTAAAGGCATAAGGCCAAAACCCAAAAGAAACAGAAAGAAACAGTAGAGAGAAAGTCACATCCTTCTGTATTTCCAATTTCTCAAAGAAACTTCCATAATTATATATTAATTGTCAGTATATGAAGAGTTAATGTAAAATATAAAATACAGAAAAGTCTCTTGAGGATAGCAGTTATGGATACTTCTACACAATTTTCTGCATCATATGTATTTTAAATAATTCTGAATGTAAATTGGGGGTTTCACCACAGACCAGTGAAGTCAGTTCTACATATTTGGTCAGCATAAACCGGACACCACTGCTCACAGGTGCATGCAGACCTGTAGATGGCAAATCCCTTTCTCTCCTCACCCGCTTACCTCCTCCCTAACTTGGAATGGCACAAGCATTTGTGCAGTCACACCTAGACCTGATCCAAGCTTAAAACACACCATTTTTTCCCCCATCATTTTACTCTTACTCCCCAGTCTAGGTTTCTATCCTGCCATGTTCTGTCACAAGAATGCAGAAGACAATATGCGAAAAGGCAGTGCAGAACATCAGAGTCTAATGCCATGACAAGCGTGCATAGTATCTCAGGCTGTAAAGGAAAATTCTGACACAATGTAGTTTTAGCATCCTTTCTGAAGATGCAAATTAACAGGAACAATCCACAAAGCTCATTTTTGCCAGATGGACTGTGCTGCTCATCAAATCATTTAAAGCAAGCTACCACCGTATCCGAATCAAAGCAGCTAATACTGGAACTAATAAGCAGAGGAATTACCCTTAGCTGCTGGGGGGAAAAGTACTTCTCAAATCCCAAGCTGCTGTCTTAACAGCCAATTTTCATATTTGAAAAGTGAGCATTATAGATAACACTAAGCACAAGACAGGAAATACTGAGGAAGGTGAAGAAGCCACGTCTAGGCCAAACATTTTTATTTATGGTAATTCCTTGAAAACCTATACACTGGCTACACCCTAACCCTTCATTTGTTGTATAGTTGGAAGTTTCTGAGAACATTTTTCCTCCTTAGTAGTTTAACTCTCTTCTTGAAGTTTTTGCCATGGCCTCAGGACACACCGCTTTTCTGGAGCGCAGCCTCCATCTGCCTGGCATCACCCAAACCCACTGGTGCCCACTCCCCAGAGGATTTTTCAGTGGGCGCTCTCTCCATCTCACATTGCATCAGCTGCCATTTGTCTGAACAATCTCCGTATGCTGTTCAAACCAGCACTGCTGACTTCACCCGCAGCAGATTAGGAATTACTCAAACTTTGCTCAGCCAACTGAGCTTTGCATTTAAAAAAGGGAAGTGCACACACATAAAAATTTCAGGGTCAGTCTACACAGAATGTTAGTGGGAAGGGAGGTGTTTTTTCTTTTACTATATAAATGTAAGCACTAATGTCAAGTACCAATGAAACACCAGCATTCTCACTTAAGTGCAGCATTACTAACCTCTGGGGAAGGGGGAGGGAAGATGTCTGTATAGGTATGTTCTTAAGTAATACTGAAACGTTTTAATCTGGAATAGCAAGAAGCATCAGAGTAGTCTTGCATCTAGATTTAGAGCAGTCACTATTAGACTATTATTATTTTTAGATGAATACTAATTTGTAATCACATAATATAAAAAAAGGCTATCAACAGAAAAATATGTAAGTAGTTTTATAGGCTGTCACCAAACTCAATCAACCAAAAAGAGCTAGGTCACTAGCAAAAGACAATTTAAAGTTATTTTAACACTGATAGTATTGTTTAAAAAAAAAGTCAACCTGAAGTTAAGTCCCAATAAATCTGAATAATATTAAAAACGGCTTATAGCAGAAGCCATTTATTGGGATGGTGGGGAACAAAGAAAAATGAAGAAGTCACGTGGACACAATTGATGCTTGAACAGCTACATGAAAAGTTTTTCTTTGATCCTCTGAGAGCCATAAAAAGGTAATACTAACCTGCTGTGAAAACAAAAGCAAAACCCATATCCAATAAAACATGAGTTTAGTTAGACAAGTTAGTAGTGTTCATACTTCTGATAAACTGTACTAATAGGAATGATCCCCCACTCACAATTCAGATTGAGTTGATCTTTTATCATTAATCATACCTGACTTTTTTGCTGATGGTGGTAAGTTGCTGCCAGCACCTCCAGTGCCACCTCCTCCTGGACTGCCACCAACACCACCAGGGCCACCAGGCGAACCAGTTTTCTTGCTCAGGAGACTATTAAAGAAGTTAGCCAGGACTCCTTCACTAGTAGCTCCAGCTACAAAGGGAGGGGAGTGGAGGGAGGGGGGGGGAAAAAAAAAAAAAAAGAAAAAACCAAAACACAAAAACACAGCACAAAACCAAAACAGATTTTCTAAGTAAATACTGATTTTGTGTGTTAGTCAATCTAAATAACCATATTATAGAGAGCAGACAAAGCAGTTATTTTACTTCCCCAACCGTATTTGAGCCCTCGTAAGAAAAGGTACCTTTCATATTAGGATCAATTTTTTTTGACCCAGTAGGGATAGGTGTAACACTTGCAACGTTTGATGTTACAGATCTATTTGGTGTCCTAGGAGATCCTCCAGGAACTCTTGGAGAGGCATCCTATGCCGAAAAAAAAAAATTCCAAAGCTGAACTAGTCAATCTTCTACAGAATTAAATCATGGTGTAGAGTACATGAAATGAAGCCTTTTGTTCTCACAGCTCCTAATCTTTTTTTTTTTTTTTCCCATAACGTAATATCCCATGACACTAAAAGGACACAGAT
>VYZW01048509.1:24735-37700 GCA_013401315.1 Balaeniceps rex | reverse complement strand
ATCACCGCTATCCGCTTTCTTTTTAGTAATAGCTGTATTCTGAGTACATGAAGGAGCTCAGCAGCTGGCTCCTGCCGAGTTCAGAACCAAGTCCCACTTTTTCCTCCCATGGCGAACAGCCTCAAATCATTTATACAACTGGATCCCTAGGAAATTATTCTCAAGCAGGAGCTAAAACACATTGCTGTTTGACAACTTGTCCATGTGAAATGCTGGTCTCAGTTCAATTCTTTTCAGAAGAAATGATTGCATTATGGAAGCTTGCCAGTTAAATTGTGCCATTATTGACCAAAGCCCACAGAGTTAATTTATAGGAACAGATTTATTCTTTTGTGGAAAACTTCTAGGCACGTTTTAGCAGCCTCTTGGTAGCTGGGGAGTATGTCTTTCAACTAGTAGCTCACTCGTCTGCCCTGGGGACAGTGGACTTTGTCTTCAAGTACTTAAATTCTGTACCGTAACTTCAGTTAATGGTAATTGAAGGAGAAACTGTCTTTATTATAGTACAAGTTCGTAGGCAACTTCAGATGAAGAGTAAAAGCCTTAACATTACAAAGAAATCAGTGAATTATTCTGTCTCTCTACTGTGGTTTACAGTTTAAAAATGTATTCATGAGAAAAGTTTAACTTAAATTGCACAGGGACTAAAAGTTAATGAAATGTGACTATGTATTGTATGTTTATATTTTGTATTGATCATATAGTATTAGTTCTAGAGCAATGTTTGTCAACCCATGCCTTTCAGAGTACATTGTAACCTTGCCACAGAAGGCAAAATGAAAACATACCAGCTGGAGAAGAGCACAGTGTTGCTTACAATATGTTATTTGTGTAATTTTGTTGCTTATGGGTATGTGAAGATGAGAGGCCATTGCTCTAGAGTGAGAGGGATCAGCACCAGCACTTCGTGTACCAAACTGAGCCATGCTGACTGTGTCAGCCAGTATTTTTTATTTAGATATACTTCAGGTCGAAGTCTAATTTTAATGAAACCATTATTTCTAGAAGCAATTTTTAAAGTAATTGCCTTTGTACAAAAGGACCCATGTGGCTAACACTGTCACAGAGCCACTCTATTTAGTTGTTCATCCATCCCATGCAACAGAAATGCAGCAAAAAAAAATTGCCACGTTGCACTGCTTACGACACTTTAAACATGTAGCATTAATCATTTCATCCTCCCTGTTAGGACTTCCTAACTCTAAAAGAAATATCAGAATGGTATGGAATATGTATAATATGTGCTCGAGACTTTAAAGTATATAATTTTATTTTACAGAAGTGGTGTTTGAAATTTTTCATGGCAAAAGCTGGGAAGGAGAGATATTTACTCTTGCAGAATGAAGTGCCAATGTTGGAAGCACAGGGTCTCTGTGTGTAGCTGGAGAATATTCAATGTCTGTAGTAGACTCGGAATTTCAAAACTCTGGGTCGTTCTGTAGAGGCGCTTACCCCATCCCCATAAGTTACACTGAACTTAATATGCCGACTTCAGTTTCTGAAGTGTTGCAGTGTTAATATATGGTTCCACCACTCTGTCTCCCTCCTCCCTGCCAAACCAGCACTGTAACACCGGGGAGAAGGTCCATTCTGCAAAGAAACTACTTGCTGTTTTATTTCACTTGGTGTTTATTGACACAAGTATAAAACCAAAGCATTTTTGATCCTGAGTCTGTCAAAACATGTTAATTTTGCCATATTAAACTAAGACACAGAATCTTTACTCCTGCAAAATGTCATAGGAATCATCTTTCTTGCTGCTGTGTATTGCCACTGCTGAGGGTAAAATATTATCAGAGCACATTCTACAGTTAGGACTGTAGAATTCATACCCAACCAAAAAACTGTACTCTACAATCTTACATTTGCATGTTTCTTATGTTTCCAGCATTAATTTCAAAGAAAACCAGTGAAAAGCGAACTTTTATGTAGCTAATGGTACTTTTGAGTGTATAAAACTTGCTAAGTCATAGATCTTAGAGGTGTGATCAGTTTTGAATTAATGTGATGTAGAACTAGTGTAACACTGAAAACTGGAGAATATAAATAAATGAATTAATATATGTAAATGTCTTGAATTATTTCTTTCAGTTTCTTTCCATTTTCTTTTCACTTCTGAAAGCTGTTTCAGTTTTCCAAGAATCTTGTCCGCAGTCATGTTTACTCTTTTAAAGAATCTTTACAGGAGGACTAGGTCAAGCTTCCGTCAATATATATGCCACCAATTGCACCTTCTCTTGGCTTTCAACACTGTGTACAGCATGACTTTTGCAGAAAAACGGGGAAAAAGGTCTTGATGACTTTACAATTTGTCCTTTATTTTCATTATGGACTACAGAGTTCTGACACTAGTAAGGTTTTCATTTTTCTGTTCTAACAGAAGAAAACAAGAGTTGATACTAGTAATTGTTATGGAATACAACACTGACTGAATTCAGAGAAAGAGTCTATAGAGCCTACATCCAGAAATGGAGAGTTGTGTGATAATCATTCAAACATCTCAATGTAAATCTGGAAAGTGAGCTAGAGTGTGAAAATGGGCTGAAAGAGGTAGTTTACTTCTGTGATCAGTTTAGGTGATTCTACCTCTCTTGCATTGATGCAAATTGATGTTAAAATCGGTTCATTATAAATGCCAGAACAAGCTGGACCTGACAGAGTACGTGACTGAAAGAGTCCAAAAGGAGAAATGCAGGGAATGACTTGGTTATCTTAGTCTGTAAGATGGGTAAATTTTTGTAATATTTCTCTCCCTCCAATTTCGACCTTTTTAACAAGGTCATAACATCACAGACTGCGTGGTGAAGTGAGGACCCTGAGCTTACATCACTGAATGAAAGATGATCTGGTCCTCTGAAGTGGTGTTCAGGTTGAAATAGGAGCAGGGGGCTTGAGGAAGCTCTTAGGAAGCACCATAAAAGCTGGAATTTGTGCAGTAATGGGAGAGAAGGAGGGGGAGAACGATGCTTTGTGAAGAAGGAGGAGGAAGTTAGGACCGAAGGTTACTGGCAGGTCCTTCCATCTCCATCTCTACTTCACAATAGGCGGGTGTGTCGCTTGTGTTCTGTCCCAGCCCCCACGCCAGACAAGCTCACTTGACACGTCGAGGACATACGTGGGTGGTGTCAAGTTCCTGTTGGAGCTGAAATTTCAAACTCCTCAGCAGGTTGTGGGCTAAAAGCCACCACCAGCTGAAAATAGGTGTAGATGTCTAGATTTTGTGCTTATATGAATAAGCAATGAAGCACGTGGATAACTTCAGTTTTTTCTGCCTTCTGGTGCTTGCTAGTGTTTTATTAGAGGCTACAGGGGCATTTTCTGTGAGTGCCTCTGTAAGTTTATTGTATTTCAACAGCACGAGCAACAGGTCTGTGTCCGAGCACTGCGAATGCGGCCTGTATGGATTAAATTCTCCTCTGCTTAGCGCTCAGGGGCTTGTGGGCATTCCTAAATCTGCTAATCTTCAAGCCTGCGATGCAAATACCCAGTTCACCGTCACAAAGCCGCCGTGGATAGCTCTGATTGAAAGAGGCAATTGCAGTTTTGCTGAAAAAATTAAGGTGGCAGCCAGAAGGGGTGCAACAGCAGCTGTGATCTACAATGCGCCGGACAAAGGCAACGACACTGCCATGATGTTGCATCTCGGTGAGTATCAGGGTGTGAAGCGCTGAAACCCAATCATTTCTGTGAAGTTTGGTCCAGGATAGCACAGCTGGGCTATAAGGAAGCAATTGTGGATGTTTGTTGCTTTAATCAAGAAACTCAATGGGGAAAAATATGTATTATGCAATTTGAGTCTTGACTTCAGTGCTTAGTAAGAAATACTCTGCTGCTATGTTCGGAGCTTGGTACAGTGTAGCCAAACCAGTGAGTCTATGAAGTTAGTACCATTTTTCACTTGTACAGCATGCAAATTATTTTAGACAGTGATGTAGAGAAACCCATAGTGTCTGCTTTGAAGGCACTACTTTATTTTTTGAGGTTAGAGGACACAAATGAACCTACAAGTGTCTGCAGCATAGGTATATGCTTTGCAGATTGCAAGCCAGATCTTGCTCCCCCCACCCCAAATTGTTCTTTCTGAATAGTGCCTGCTCTCAGCCTCTTCTGGGATCCCCTAATTCATTAATGAAAGGTTAGACAAAATGATTGTAATCACCCATTCTGGCCCTAATAGCTATGGATCTGTCATTAGGGAAGAACCGGGAAGCTAACTGTGATACTGTATTGCTTGGTTTTTATTTCTCTGTGTGTTCCTCTAGGTCGAGCTGTCTAATGAGCATTTTAGTACGTATATGTAGATAATTCCTGCACCAGGAATCCTTTGGCTTAAGTCTTGCTTGTCTGCTTTTGTGAGCAAACTGAGTGATTTTTAATCCAGAGATGAGCCGGCGTTTTACAGATCACATCCCCATGCCGGTTTGGGTTGCCACTTGAGGCAGTTTCTAGCCGTGGAGCCCACACCTGGGCAGTTCCCAGGAGTCAGCCGACACCAGCTCTTGAGCAGGCTGGCTCAGTCTCAGTTGTGTGCCTGTAGGAGCATCACGGGTGCTTTACGAACCTAACCATCGCGTGAGGCTCAGCTCCAAAATTAAAAAAAGCATCCTGAAGAAGGTATTGCACAACACCATAAAAAATGTGCTGTACGGCATTGAAAGTGCAGCGGCTTGTTGTGCTACACAGCCAGCTTTGGCTCTCCTGATATCTTCATAGAGCAAATGGAGCTTAAATGTTTTACTAGAAAACATTAGCAGAGCTAACAGAGTTAGCTTTTATTCTAACTCTGGAGAAAGTGATTTAGACTTCAGTGGCCGGCATGTCAAGATTCAGATTAACTTGCTTTTTATTTGGTTTTGGAGCATGCCAGCTTATGCTAACACTGGACAAATAAAGAAAGAATTGTACTGCTCCTATGTAGCTGCAAAATCGGTGCCAGCCGCGTTTCTTGCGAGCGGTGGTGGCCCCAGCTGGCCCGAGGCAGGAGCATGGCAGGAGCAGGGCAGCCCGTTCCCCCGGAGGTCAGCAGAGCAGAATGGGATGGAACCTTGTTTAGACACGCTGGGTAACCGGGATGCCACAAACCAGACTCCAGAAGTAAGATAATTATTTAGGATGAGCTC
Organism: Balaeniceps rex; assembly: GCA_013401315.1. Taxonomy (NCBI): domain Eukaryota; kingdom Metazoa; phylum Chordata; class Aves; order Pelecaniformes; family Balaenicipitidae; genus Balaeniceps; species Balaeniceps rex. The sequence continues at coordinate 32,580 of VYZW01048509.1, read as the reverse complement.
TGAAAGCAGACCCTAATTTTTCAGATGCTTTTTTTTTTCCTAAAACTAAAAAGATTTTTTAAATCTTGAAAGCAACAGATATATCACCTGAGAGTATATTTCATGAGACATTAAGTCCCATCTTTCTTTATTTAATTCATTTTGTTTTCTCAAAGACAAATTGTGATTTTTATAGGACTATTTCCTATAGTCGTCCTATAGGACTAAAGTGGATATTACAATCTATTTGGTGGCAAAGAGGGTTTATAAATCAGTGCAGTAGTCACGTGTGTTAAACACAGCAAAGGCAAAATACTTCAGTGAGATGAGCGCTTCGTCTAAGCAGTATAGGAGAAGCACCTTCTCTCTGTATTTGTTTCCCTCAGTGCAAAGTGTGGAGCTGTACGTTCTTTAGGTAAAACAGAAAAAGCCCAGGAGAGGGGTGGTCATTGCAGCGCAGGGCTTAGAGCAAAGAGTTCCCAGGGCCGGGGAAGGAAATTCCTGTTCGGCTGGACTCTGCCCGTGGCGGCATCGCCCGGCGAGGCCTGAGCAGGCTTGGGGATTGATCCTCATTTGGGCAGGGGACCTTTGGAGATGAGACGCCCTGCTGGCGGAGCAGCGAGAGAAAAATCTGCCCTGCTCCTGCCAGCAATCTGCGAGCTCCTGATTAAACAAGGAGCAGCAGCCTCCAGGCTTACCGGCCGGCTCTCGGTTGGGGCCAGCCCTGCCATCTTCAGCCCTCCGTCGGCATTGCTCTGCTGCTGTGCTGGGCTGTAGGAATCCCACCATTTATTAGGCCTTGGGGCCTTGGCCGCTGTTTCCCGTCATCCTCCTCCCTTCCTGCTGACTTTAACATAAAATCAATAGAGCTTTCTAGCCAACCTTATTTTCTGTTACAACAGTCCAATACTGTGTTTGTATTTCACACCATAAAACTCCCGCTCAAGCAACGACAGAGCTTGTTCTGGGCAAAGTCCAGGTGTGCAGGAAACACTGGTAATGTAAAGCTGCTGGGAAGGAACAAAGAGAAAAAACCTCCCCTCTTGGTGACTCCTTCCTCGTCCTCCACCGCAGTTCCTTTTCCCTGTCATCAGTTTTACCTGTTACTGGGTATTTGTTGTTACACACACCCCTGTAAGATAAAACTCATACATTAATAGCTTTCACTATGGAAAAACTTAGAGGTCGACATAGCAGTAACAACTTCCCCATTCCTCTCCAATCACACACACCACTGGTGGGAAAACGCTCTACTTCGATCTGCAAGATTTTCTGTAGGTGTTTGTGTCTTATTTGCATGGAGTTAGATCGATCCAATGGCACAGAGACTGAGCTTTTGCTAGAAGAAAAATGTCTCTTTTTAGTAGTTCCAGCACTTAGTTGATTTTCTCTGGAAAGGACATGGAATGTGCATCTGTAACATTTTTCCAGCACTGCTCCTTGAAACTTAAATGGAAATTCCAGGAATTATCAAGTTTTTGAAACATAGCCAAATTTAAACAAAGTATTTTGGGACTCCTTTTTTAGTAACGAACACCAGACCACAGACGGTCGCAGAATAACTCTGCTCCGCAAGGTCCCGAGGCGGCTGGTGTGGGCCGTGCTGCGAGCGGTGCAGGCGGGGGCCAGTAGAGGGCTGCATCCTCTTCTCACTGGGGTTTTTTTCCCTTTTTTTCCTGTTCGCTTACAAGAGAAAATAGGAGACTGGAGATAGAAGTCATTAAAAAAAAAAAAAAAAAAAAAAAAAAACAAACAAAAAAAAAAAACAACCCAAACCACAAACCAAAAAAACCAAACCAAAAACCCCTTATTGCTGCCATTTGCGTACTAGCCCAATATAGCAGCTAAGCTAAAATATCAAGCGTGTTCCGAAAGCTTTTTCTCCAAGGGATTTGCTAAGACCCAGTGAAAGGGAACCCTCTGACTGGTTAAAGCCTCCAAGACTCATGACGGACAGTACCCTGGCCAAACTGTTGTACAACAGGAGCAAGCAGATATCTCCGTTTGTCTGTACAATAGAAATAATTGGCAATCCTGACAATAATTGACAAAAAAAAAAAAGTGGATTTGCGTTTCCTTGCAACTTGTTCCCAGGATATTCAGTAGCCTCAAAGTCTAACTTCTGTTATCTCAGAAGTATTTTGAGATAGGATCTTGTTAGCTGTTGATGCAATACCTATTATAAACTTGTGGGCTAAATGCCTTTTGTGTCGAAAGCCGGTATAAAATCTTGCTCAGGTTCCCCATCTTGACTCTCTAAAATATCATCGCTTGTTTGATCTTCAGAGTCATTTCTGTTCTACAACACATTTTGAATCACCTCCTCTGTTTACTACAGAAAAAGCCAGGCTCTCTGTCCTGTCTTTGCACAGCCTGTGGGACCTGCATGTGTAAATAAATGAACTTCCAGGAACGTCCATGCAAAGCAGATGCCGTGCACTTTCCTTTCCAGGTATTCCTTGTGAAGTAAGTGGCTCTGCTAACAGCAGTCCCGCTGCTTCCGTGAAGTCAATGTTCTCATAGCATAGTCTAAATTCCTCCATTCATTGTCCGAGAAAATTGCCGAAGTGGCTTCACGTCTTCGATGCAGCGAGAGGTGCGGAGGCAGGGAGGGCAGCGGCAGGAGGGGTGAAGCACACAGCCCTTCACCAGCGGGAGCCGTCGCTGCAAGGAGAGGCTGGGAGAGCCGGGGCAGGTCCGTCTGGAGAAGGCTTGAGGGGTTCTCATCCATGTGTACAAATTCCTGATGGGGCCAGGGAGGGTAAATATGATGGAGCCAGACTCCTCTCAGTGGTGCCCAGTGAAAGAAATGGAGGCAATGGGCATAAACAACAGATTACATAAGAAAAAACTTCTTCACTGTGAGGGTGGCAGGTTGCCCAGGGAGGTTATGCAGCCTCCGTCCCTGGAGATACTCGAAACCTGACCCGGGTTGGACTGTCCGACCTCCAGAGCAGCCAGCCCTTTCCTTCCAGAAAGGCTCCCGAGCAGCCATAAAAATCCCTGCGGGCTGTGCTCACCTCCGCAGAGCGCAGGCTGCCAGAGAGCTGCGTTCAGCGCTGGGATTTTCCAGAGCTCCGAGAACATGGAGCCAGCAAAGCCCAGGTCCTCACCACGCTGGCATTTAGTACTGTTTCTTTAGCTTCCAAGGTAATCAATGTGATGAGCACTGGGTTTATGTTGGGTGACTACATACTGGGACCCACTTGTTCATCCATAAACTTGGTGGTGAACATATACAGGGAGCCCAGATTCTGCTCCTGTAGAAAACCAGCAGAAGGCTTGTTCTGGGACCACGTGAAAGAAAGATGGAAAACATAATTTCATGAAATTATGAATATGTGTCTTTGATGGGAGGAGGAGTGAATGTGAACTTTGGTCAGCGTATGAGCATCCCTCCCTTTTGTACCTCCTGCCTCTGCTGGCAGTGTTTTACCCATATTCTCCAGGGTGGCGTCAGGCACGTGCAGCGCTGTCACAACAATTGGTCCCTCTGTGCCAGAAATACAGAGAAACAATGTTTGCTTCCCTGGCACCGGGGACTCTTGCGCACATCTGCCTAGCCAAGGGAAGTGTTCGGTGCCAGTGCACAGGGCGATCTGACGCAGTTTTTTTTTCCATGTCCAGTGAACAGAGTTGTAGGCTGGAGTTTCCAAGTTGTGTTAGAGCCAAACAAGCTCCCAAATTCACAGTGAAATTTAGCTGGAACTGGCAACCTCCGTGCGTCTTGTGCATCTAGTCTCAAGGATCACCTCAGATTCTCCTGGAAGCTCCTAAGCCCCGCAGGCAGGAGGTGGGGAGGTTTCCAGCCTCTACGCTGCCTCCAGCCTGAGCCTGTCCTCTTTGTAAAGCAGCAGAGGACCACAAGCTCCATTCTCATGCCTTAATTTTTTTTCCAGCTAGCTTAAAAACTTGGGATGCTGTCACCCACACCGTTGCCTACTCCGGAGCAAGTCACCTGCCCTAGTCCCTTCCGCTGCTGGTCATGGACATGAGCTAGTTTTGCATAAGGAAACGCAACATCTGTTGTCTTTAACTTGTGACTCAGGGTAGTGTTTGTTCATGGATATTTTTGTCCCATGACATTCAGTCCTGGGTTTCGTTTTAGGGTGCTCCTTTTGGTTGCTTTTTCCATTTTTGTAAGTGCTTCACCTTTCCACTTTGTTGTTCAGTGGCGAATGCCCAGAGACACAGTTCAGACCTGTACACAGCGCTTGGAGGGATCAGTGCCGGCTCCTGTAATGCTTCGCCCTAACAGAGATTTCTTGGGTCCTTGTGAGCTTTCCTCCAGAGACACAGATCCAGAGCTGGGTACCTGAATAAGAAACAAATTCAGTTTTGAAGGACATGAACGTTCAGGCCTCTCATCAGCAAAATGCCCTGAGTGATCTGGCTTGACATTAAAAAGCAATACTTAGCATGCACATTTTTTTTAATCCTGGAAAAAAGATGTTTAAATATTTACTCAAATAAGATAAAGCTCCAGATAATGATGGGTCCATCCCTGTAGAAGGCAGTGACAGCGTTCCCAGGATTTCACTTTGTTTATCTAAAGTCATGCCCTACTTTCTGAACTCAGAGCCTCCACGAGTAGCCATGGGGAAAAAATGAAAAGCAAAATTATACACCATGAGTTTTTAAATAATAAAAATCCTTTAAGGTTAAAAAAATCATATCGGTGCCAGAAATGCCTTCATGCTCTACCTATTTTAGATGCAATTCTGCTTCTGATTTTGTGGGAGCCCACTAATGCTGCTTACCCTATCGTTCTCGCATCTGTAGTCACCACGGACTCCAGTGCTTTTAATTTCAGGAACTTTTAGAAAGCTCTCACAAATGAATGTAGCAGAAGCAAGTTGCACTACTTGTTAATACGTCGTACTACATGTCACAGCCCCTACGACGTCTGGCCTCTTTCTCCAAAACAAAATGTGCTTTCTCCAAGCTATAAAATCTCAACTTTTTATGTAAAGGAAGAAAAGAAAAAAAAAAACAACCAGCAAAAAAACCCTATCAGCCCTCCTCTTGCCTGGTCCCTCCAGGCTTCCTGGTAGCAGTGACTATTTGTAATTGCTACTCAATACGCAGCTTTGCTGTTGCGAATTACAGGTAACTGAGCTGAAAGCCATCAGACAAACCGTATTTTTCAAACACGAGTAAAGGACACACTTCAGTAAGGCTGCAGATCTGTTTATTAATTATCATTCTGGAAGAAGATTTAATGAATGAGAGCCCAGAAAGTTCTCAGTGTGAGATATGCAGCTTAAAATAGGTATAATTGGCATGCTGTTTTTAAAACATATCGTTTTCACTCTGCTGGGGTGTTCCTCTGCGCTCTGACACGGTCCCAGCCACCTCGCCCGGCTCCTCTCAGTTGTGCTGGCCCGGAGGAGCCGCTGGCCATGCCGGGACGCACGGGGACCCTTGGCCTCTTGCAAGTGGCCTCCCTGCCAAGCCAAGCAAGGCTGGTGTCTTCCAGTGTTTACGCAGAAGAACTGACCACCATCAGCACAAACGTCCACTTTTTTTCCCCAACACAAACTCTTGACTTGCTTTGCTTTGCTAGCTTGAGACATTCCTCAACCACGGTGAAGAAGCTTTCTGTTTGTGCCTGCCGTCCGCTTACTCGGTTATTTTCAAGTGAGTGCAAGGAGTCAGAAACTCAATACCAAAATAATGCCATGGCAGTGAAACGTCCGCAATCACATTTAGAGCATTTTTGTTTCTTGTTATCGCTCTCTGCACTGCACAGTGAGAAGTTCAAGTTTAGGCTCTGTGTTCGTTTTGGCGAGATTACGAAATGTGTTGCGGACATTTTGCCACCGCGCAGTTGCCCGGACAGCGTGCATATTTCCCAACGGTTGCCGAAGAGCAGTGAAGTTCGCTACTACCACCCAAAGCCAGGCTGGAGCGGACGAGCCGCTGTGCCCAGCGCAGAGCCGCCGCCATGCCCTGCAGCTCTGCGCCCCGGCAGCCTGCCTGCCGCAGAAATGCCTTCGCACCTGCGTGCAGCTGCAGCATTGGCACCCACGCGGTCGCTTTATTATAATCACATTACAAACTGTAATGTATGGCAGCGGAAGAGACCGTGCCTAAGCCTTATACTCAAAATCCCCAGAAGTATAGGAAGTTCTGCATCCCAAGGAGGTGCCAATCTTTGTCTTTGGTCCAATTTTGTCTTGGTGAAAACACCAGAGCTAAACATCCTAAAGCTTTGGAGGCATTTGAAGCTGAGCCGTTTGGCTGCTGCCCGTTGCATAAAGCTTGGTGATATTTTCAGTGTTCATTAAGTTGTTCCCTGCACCTAAATGCAACAGGTTTCAGAACAAAACCACATCTCTCTGATTGCTTACAGATATACTTTTATTATAGCTAGAGATATTACTGTTGAAATAAGTTGTCTACTTAGATGTGGAATGAGAAAATGAGAGGTTGTTTAGGTTGGGACCAAAGGGTTTGCTTAGTAAGCTTTGCATGTTTAGCAATATTGATCTTTAGCAAATTGCTTCATCTGCTCTTCGTCACCTGCTCTGCACGCTGCTATTTCAGCAGCAAAACCAAGTGCTGATCTCCCTTTGCTACTGAGCTACAAAAACCTGTAGATGCTGTGCTGGCAGGGGTGGACGCCGGTGGAGCGGGTTGGTTTCGAAGCCCCAGCCCCCAGGTAGTCATTCAAAGCCGAGTCGGTTTGACTGTGTAACGCTCGTTGTCCTGCATTTAGTACAGGTGCAAGTGAAGGGAAATTGTGTGCCATAGGTTGACGCCGAGTTATTGGTTATCAGCCACATGGATTCAGAATCAGCCAAAAGCCTGCATTAAAAACAAAGCGGTGCCGACTCTTATCAGAAAGGGTTTAAATCTGTGTTTACAGTAATTTTGTTGGCGATTGCATAGGCAGCAGCTGATCTTGTGCCATGTAATCACTGCACAGGAATAATCCTTTCTAAATGATGGGCTCCCATCCAGAGCCCCAGCCTGCGCATAGTGACACGTGGCCATTTGGGGATGTGCTCCAGTGGCTCCCGGTGCTGGGGGCAATTCCTGCAGAGCAGCTGGTAGGAGCAGGGCCTCTCCGTCAGAAGAGTGGCTCTGTGGAGAAGAGGAGCTCAAAATGCTCGTTTCCCCTGTTATCTTCCTTTCTTGCCTCAAATTCCCTGGTGGGGCTCTACAGCGTGCCACGCTCACGTTTGCAGCGATTCTGCAAGCACCCTGACCGCACTGCCTGATGCGGGACAACCTAGCAAAAACGTGTGTGCGCCGGAGCGAGGGACTTTCGAATGCAAACTGGCTGCCCAGAAAGTAACTGCAGAGCCCTGAAGAAACGTGACTTTTTGTTGCGAGTTACATAGGCCAGATAATTAACTATGCAAACAGAACTAATACATAAATAGAAAAAGGCGTTTTTGGTTCAAGTGGCAGGTTTATAGTGTATGTGTAATGACAGGGAGAACAATGGCCAGTGAGTTAACACCGCTAACCTAGTACTCTATAAACCGATTTCAGGCAGGACTGATACCGCGTGTCGCTGAGCGTTCAGCAAATATTAACTCAACGGTGCGAAGCGGGCTGGGTCACAGCTGGGCACGGGTGCTCGGGCTGCTGTGCTTCGGGCCTGCTGTGGGGTCGGCCCCTTCGGCCGCGGGCAGTCGGTCTGGAGAGGGTCACCCACTGTGCTGGGAGGTGATGGAGGGGGTGACCCACCCTCCCCGGGGACGATCCGGTGGGGGGGTCACCTATCGCCCCTGAGAGGTGATGTCAAGAGGAGCCATCACTTCTGAGAGGTGATGCGGGTGGGCCACCCACCGGGAAGCAACCCGGGGTGGTGACCCACTGCCCTGGGGGGCGATCCGGCGAGGGGGACCCCCC
>VYZW01048509.1:1662-24645 GCA_013401315.1 Balaeniceps rex | reverse complement strand
GGCCGCGCTGCTCTGCGCCGCCCCGCCGCCGGGTCCCCGTGGGGCGGCGGCCGCGGCCGCGGCGGTGTGGACCGCCTGGCTGAACGTGTCGTGGGAGGACAACGCGGACCACAACCGGAGCGGCTGGGAGGCGAGCGAGAGCGGCCTGTACGGGCAGGACTCGCCGCTGCAGGGGGCCGCGGGGGTGCTGGTGCTGCCCGACGGCCGCGACTCCTTCAACGCCTGCAGCGCCCGCACCAACTTCAGCGGGGTCCCCCCGGCCGCCGGCGGCGGCGGCTCCCCGGGCTGGCTCGCTCTCATCCAGCGCGGCGGCGGCTGCTCCTTCGCCGACAAGATCCGCCTGGCCGCGGAGCGCGGCGCCGCTGCCGCCGTCATCTACAACTACCGCGGCACCGGCAACGACGTGCTGCCCATGTCCCACCACGGTGAGCCCCCGCGGGGCCCGGCGGCTTGCGGGGGGGCTGAGGGACGGCAGGGGCCCTGCGATGGGAGCTGCCCCTTCCCGCGCCGCTGTGGGCTGCCAGAGCAGGGCACGGCTCGGGTTAACCCCCGGCTGGCTCAGCCCTCGCTGAGCGTACCCGGCTTCGATGCTCGGTTGGAGACCGGGATTTCTGTCTGACTCTCCTGCGCAAGAAGGGTTTCTGCCTGGGCCAGCCGGTCCTGTTCAAGGCGCTGCTGCTGTTGAATTTTCTCTGATTAATGAGTAACGATGTCTGATAGCTGAGGCTGCTATTGTGGGCTGAGGGCGAGCAGGCGGCTGCCTGAGCTTTCTGGCCTGGGTGGGCTGGGTGCTGGCTGCAGGTGTGTGCGGGGTGGAGGTCTCTCCAGTTTGTTTGGGTTTCTAGCGTGAGCAGGTAGCTGCCCAGAGTTGATGGATGCTGGGCTTTTTTTTTAAAGCCTGTAAAGTCGGTGGGGTGTAGGTTTGGGCCCTGAAATAGGCTGGGTTTCCACACTCAGACATGAACTAGCTCAGAAATAGGTAGAGTATGAGATTCTTCCACAGGTAACTTTTCACCAGCAAAATGCCACTTTCAATGCAAGTGGCTAAAGCCCTTTAAAGGTTGTTTCCATTTTGCAGAGGCTGATGACAGAGCCTTTCTTCTTTCACTGTAGAAAGCCTCCTACTTGCCAGCAGTGGTTTTCTTTTCTTCTGACCCCCCTGCCCATCTTTCAAATGAAGAATGAGATTTGGCTGTATTTCAGGCTAGTGTTTCCTGATAAACAGCCCCAGGCTGAAAGCTGTGCCTTCTGGTAACAGCACGAGCAGGTGCCCAGTCTGTGGTGGGGCAGGGTGAGCTGGCTTTGGTGGCTCTGTCCAGCCCTCGGCCGTTGGATTCATGCCCACACACCTCATGGGTGTGTTGGTATTCTGCTAAGGGGCACTGCTTTGGGAAGCCGCATGTTCTGGAGAGAAATACAACAGTGAAAATGAATAGTGAGTCTTAAAGTTTTGACTGGTTTGAAAAATAATTTTGTCCTTGCAGCACCCCACTGGCAAGGGGTGGAGAGGTTTCTGTTAGCGGTGGAGGCAGGTGTTCTGGAAGGAAACAGGGAAACAGTAGCTGCCTCTGGAGGTTCGTTGAATGCAATCTTAATGAGCTGTATGACTGTCCGTACTCTGCTTTAAGAATTTAAAACATACAATCTGGATGGGCTCTGGCCTTTGAGACAGAGCTTTCTTATGTAATCAAATCACCTGCTGGTAAATGCTATCGAGATCTGGCTATCGCTGGGCAAGTTCCTCCTGCTGAACTGATGGTAGCATCCCTGCCCTGAGCCCTCTTCACCGTGTGCCTGCCTGATCCTGCTGCTCTGAGGAGCTCCTTTGGCACTGCTGACCTGGGTAGGTCACTGCTAAACCTGTTCTTAAGGGGAAGGTATATGTGCTCCTGCCCCGCCCCCCCCATCCTGGCTGCTGGGAGACCTACAGCATCTTAATCTTGCTGGGAGCTGCCTCCTGAAATGAGCCATCTGGTCTCTGCTCCGAGAGGAGCTCCCTCCTTTCCCATCCTGTCTCTAAGCTTTCTGCTAAGGGATTTATGTCAGAGTGGCTCTAGCTGTCCTGATTATCCTGCATGATGGGTTACTGGCTCGAGGGCATGTTGAAACATCCCAGCTGAACTGTAGACAAACAGGACAGGGACTTCTTGGAGAAGCTGTCAAACCGCTTATTTCATCTGCGTGACTCCTCCTTACCATGTCCTAGCACAATTACTGGGCTAAGCTTGTTGCTGCTGTTGCTTTTAATTCTTTGTCCTTGTATTAGACCTTCACTTTCTCTCCTGTTCCACCTTCCCTTTTCTTCCTCTCTGGACTTGAGTTATCTTTTTCTATTGTCATGGTCATCTGCGAGTCCCTGTTCTCGCCTCTTCCCACAGCGATGCTCTTCCTTCTGCTCGCGGGGCTTTGGTGGCACACTGTGCTTGGGCCACCCCTGCCCTGTGCCCCTGCTGGGAGCCAGCGCTCTGCAGTCAAACTTGACAAACGTTGCAGGCTTTCAACACAGCATGACCAAGAGGAAGCAAGCTACAAGTAATCAGCCTCATTCGTTTTGCCAAGTGGCAGGATATTCCTTGTATAATGCTGATGAGGTGTAGTGCTGTAGGCTGAGCTCAAACTTAAGAGGTAAGAGCTGGTCATATTGCCCTTTGCTGAACTGTGCTTTGGGATGGGTCTCCTGGCCTCCAGTGGTGGCGCTGGATGCTCTAACTCTTCTGGAGACGGTGGTGAAGGTAGCCCTTTAATGAGCCCTGCTCATTAAAGAATGTTTTTTGTGCAACTACAAGTCCTGCCGTTGCTGTAACGGCTGTAGCTGTGCTAACGGTGACTTCACAATCTGGGTTTCCTAATTGGCTTAATTTCTGCTTTAACTGGGCCATTGTACGATGTCAAGTGAAACCAAACAAGGTCGACCACTTCCTCCAAGCTGAGGCAGTGGGAAATAGCATGAGGTGGCTTTGCTGGGGCAAGGGGGAGCTCAGCCTCAGGGCTTTCGCATCTCCCAATGTGCCTGGGGCAGCATCTCCTCCTGCCTGCGCTGCAGCGGTGCCGAGGGCTCTCCTCTCCGCAGCGGGACGTGGGAGCTGTCATCTGCCTGGCAGAGAAGGAAGATCCCTGTGAGTGGGCTTTGATAAAATGTATGGCACAACGTGCTTTTCTTTGCAGAACTTTGGTAGCAACAGAACACAAAGTTAAAGAAGCTATCTAAAACTAGAGTGTGCCTTTTTCTGGGGCTGTCAAAGCTTCTGAAGTTAACTTCTTGTTTAGGGACTTAAATGTGCCTGTACCTGACAGCAGTGTTTGTCCTGGTCATGCTGCTTCCAGAGGCTTCTTTTCTTATAATCATCATGTTTAGTCTGATGAATTCTTTATTGCTTATATCAGTGCCCTCTGTGGAAACTTTTTGGTGTGCCAACTTAAAAAAAAAAAAGAAAAAGAAAAAAAAAAAAACCAAAACCCAAAACAACCAAAACATACCATGAAAAACAAACCACCCTGGCAATAAAAACAACAGAATGCAATAAATAGCCAAATCAGATATGCCTAATTCTCTCTAACACATAGAATGCTAAGGATTTAATGGAGTCCAAAGTAATATTTACTTTGTACTTTATAAGCACAAAACCCTATCAATTAGCAAACTTGAGTTTTAATTGTGCTTGTTCTAAGAAGATGGTACCGTTCTGTGACAGGCTGAGCAGGGTTTCAAAGTACAGTTCTGTGTGCTTATAACTGCACCTCTCTGTAATCTATATCGACCTTCTGAAAAAGACATTTGATTGGGGAAAAAGTGCATGACAAGAGTTGGTTTGTTTTAAAGGTGGACCTTGACTTAAGATAGAACCAGGCTGTTAGGTGGCTTTGGTGTCAGGGTATGGCGGTAACCATGGAAAGTGTTCCTCGGTGTTAAGTATTTCCCTGCAGCTGGTAAAGAAGGATTCTTTGCAGGTCGGAGAGCTATTGTGATAATTTTCTTTGGTTTCTCTCTTGTTGTGTAACTCTAGCCTTGAGAAGCACATCACCTGATCTGCAGAGGGTTTATTCTGGGGAAACGCAGCTAAATAATTCTGGCTGAAACAGCAACAGCATGTCTCGGGCTAACAAGATCTGGTTCAAGTGTAAACTCACATCAGCAGGTGAAAGGGGAAGGAAAGGTTAAATATGTAGCATTGCCACTTAACTTGTTCTGCAGGAATTTCACCGAGGTGAAGGCTAATCTCCATATGCTTAGAGGAAATAGCGTATGGCAAAAGCGTTTAATTGTGCTCTGCTCCAGCTTTGTGTGAGGCATGATCTTTAGAAACAAGCTAAAACTTTGCCATGATGTTAAAAGGCTGATGTGACCTGTAGAACTGTTCCTGTTCAAGACTGAGACAGACTAGTAATCACAAGGCAGGCTGTGCTGAGGCTTTGTAAGGGTCGTGTAAACAAACAGTGCACCTCTCCTTTATAGGGAGTGAAGACTTGTGCTGAGCACACTCGAGGTGAGGGATGAGGATGCAAGGTCTAGTTAATGACACTTGCTCTCCCATGTTTCCTGGCCGTGGCTGGGTGAGCCTTTGCAGATTATCTAGCCCTTCCTACCAGCAGCTCCTTATTGAGAAGGAACTTGGATCCACTGTGCCTGGATCGTATTTGCAGTCTGTAGTGCCTGGAGTTCATAGCCCTTTGAATCCGAGAATAGCTATTTGATATGTATGTCCTGCAACTTTGTCTTTGTGTGCTCAATTCTGTGGTCCTGGCTGCATGGTTTAGAGTAAATTAACGTCACAGCTATAGTGGCATTCAGGTAACTGACCGTAGTACACAGAGTCTGGCTGATGACCCTGATCTCCCAGCTGCAGGGTATGGTGGGGGTACGATAGTGAGCTGGGGTTGCCCACAGCACAGAGGTCTGTGAGCAAACATGAGAGGCACTGAGAAGCAGGATAGACTAATTGGTGCTACTGGCAACTTCTGATCCCTGCCCTTGCTCTTTTTGGTCTAATTTAGGTACCTGTGTGCCATGGAAAACTGCAGGGTAGGCACCAACCCTTATAACAGCCTGGAACAGGTCTGTGAAGTGCCCTTGCTCTTTGGGTTTACTGGGCTGCTGAAATGTGAAAGGATGAATTAAAATCCTAAGTGACAGCTGTGGTAGCAGAGGCTTCATTGTGTGGGACATATGGCCCTAAAACAATGACGATGCTTGTTTGCCTCCAGTCTTGAATGTGCCAGCGAGCAGACAGCGGTCGGGCTCAGCACCGTTCCCCCCTGTATCAAATGTGACCTGTCATCTTTCTGCGGGCAGATGCCTTCTGGCTTACGCTGTGCTGACTTATGTTATTTTATCATTAGCTTTCTCAAACTTACTTGTTCCCAATGAGCACTTAGCTGCTACCAGTATGTTGGAAGCAAGGGATATTAGCTGTGAGCTCAATCTCATTTGAAGAGGGTGAGCAATGTATTTACTCAATTAAAACTGCTGAAAGCTGTTGAGTGAATTCACCGAGAATTTTCCTTAGGGAATGTTGATCACTGTTTCTCCAGAGGGTTTTAGGTGCTAGATTGAAAGATGATACTTTACTCTTGCAAGTGCCACTGACCAAAAAGCATGTGAAGAGAGCTGTCCTACAGATCTTGCTCATCTCGGTGCCCTTAAGCGTACTGTCTTGGCTGGTGTTTTAAAGGATGATTTCATGTTCTAAATGTTCTAAGATTTAGGGCCTGGCAGCATTTACGTAAGTCTTAAAGGCTGTGCATGTGTGTGTGAAGGCTAGTAATTGTTGGATTAACTTGGCAAATAATAGTTTTTAACACTATTTAAACTAAACAGAGTGCAGGTTGGTTTCCACCTCCAGTATCCCCTGGGGACCCATGGAAACTCATGTCATGTAAAACTACATTTGGTCTTGATGTGCTCCTTTAGACACCCAGCCTGTTTGGTAAAAGTTTCCCCCCACTTCCTAGTGTGGAAATCTTCCTTATCCACAGTAACTGTTGGGTGATACATCTGGAGGCCAACCTCACCAAAGAGTCTCCCTAGACAAACATGGGTGGTAGTTCCCAAGCAGTGTAGTCCCATTAATAAATGTAGTGTTGGTGAGGAGCATATGGTGGTACCTGTTTCCAGGCAAAGACTGCTGTGGACATGAATTCTCCAAAACAGGTGTTACTTTTGCGCAATACAACTAGCAGGGGGTTTCTCTTCTTCCCTCTCTTCTGCCCTCTCCATGCTGAGGATCTTCTAAGGCTTGCTCTCATCTTTAAATTTCTCTGTAATGCTTCCATACTTCCCCCTGTGCCCCTTTTTTTTAAAAAAAATTTTCTTTTTAAAGCTCTGGTTATTGCTTCCTACTCCTGAGCACTCCTGCCAACTTTTGCAACTTTTTCAAGTGTCTCGCTGTTGAACGTTTACCCCTGTAGTTAGAAAGACCTGTATGTTGAGGAGGAAGAGATCAGGTGTGGTGCCATCTGCCAAGTAAAGCAAGCTGAGAGCAGATTTCATTAAGCTTAGGTGATAGTGGGAGCAAGAAGACAGTTCAATCAAAAAAACTGGTGTCATAAGGGGCTGTTGCTTTAAGTAACTGCGGAGTAGCCTGGAAGTGAACAATTCTTTTATCTTGGTGCCAGGTAATGTTTGGGTGGAGAGCATGCAGAGCAGGAGGGGGGGGGAGGGACAAGACAACCTATGCGTCAGCTTATCCAGGCTTAAATTGCTCCTGAAACTGAGTTCAGTCACCTTCCCCTCTTGCAGAGGGGAGAGCTTATCGCAGGGCAATAAAGGCACGAGGATGACGTTTCCTCTGACAGCGTCTGCGATGGAGGATGAGTGCTTCGATAGGTGCTGCTCGGTCAGACCTGCATTCCTGATAAGACTTGGCCTTGTGCATGTGGATGAGAGCAATCATTACTTTTTTTTTGTCAGCGTTGTACCACTGATGAGAGCAGAGCTAGCGTGCAGGCATCTGGTTTCACAGTGCTGCTCTGAGGGCGGGTGTAGCCCTCGCATCCATAGCGTGGTGTGGAGACACAATGGCTTTTGTGCGCAGTGCTGGCCTTTCATCCAAGGTGAATTACATCATGTGCGTAATATCAGCTCAGTCTGTGTACACTGTTTAGTTTATTTTCCCTTCTACTGTAACAGATAACAGTAAATTTGTACCAGGCTGTTTGATAACCACCAGAAATCCTGTTTCTTACTATTTCAATACAGTGAGATAAGCAATATTCAAAATATTATCTCTTACCTTTTTTTAGAATCTGAAAGGCAGTATATTAAATATTATTCTTACATGCCTGAAGAGCCAGGTGTGCTAACCTGGTAGGAAATTGTTGGAGACTCAACTGACAGCGTCTTTCGTTTTAAAGTACAGGAGATGGCTTGATCTCCGAATGCCTTTTTGCTGCTGTTGGGTGTTGGAGGGCTGCCAGGGGAATACTACTAGCTCATTTGACTAAGGCTGAAGGCACAGGTAGTGCTCATCTTCTGTGCTGCGAGCACCGTATCATGTAGATAAAAGCAAGGATCCAGCCACCATCTGACCAAGGCCAGGGTTTGTATTTCATCTCCTGGGTCTTCAGAGAGTGATTCTGCTGTGGTTAAGGAGAGCCTATCCTTTCCTTGAGAATTTGAACTCTGAAGTCTGCTTTTTGCTCTTCTTTTTGGTGTGAAGCAATTGAAATCAAAAGTAATTTCTTCCATTCTGCTTTTTCTGAGCACATGGCTTATGTGGTGGTCAGCTGGGGCTTTCTATAGCTGTGGAAAGTGGGTGTGATGGGTTATTGCTTTGAACAGCTCTTGTGCGACTGCATTCTCTGAAGACTTCTCTGCAAGATCATGCAAGCTGTTTGGAAATAAAACCCTTCATCCTGTAGTAGTTCTCTGTCAGAGCTTATTCAGCTGTAGCAGAATGCCTGCAGCCTTTAATCTGTTAGTAATTGCATCCTTCATTTCTCAGTCCTCTTAAAGCATTCAGAGAAAACAGTTCATTGCTGAATTGCTAATTCCTTTGTAAAACAAAGGAATTAAAAAAATTTTTTTAAATTTTTAAAAAATTTTTTTAAAATTTTTTTTAAGTTTTTTTTTAAAAAAAATTTCTTAGTTTATCTGGACTCATTCTGCCACTGTGATATTAAGCAACTTCCAATCAGCTAGCCGTGGCTAGCCTGTCAGAAAACTCTTCTACACAGGGAAAGATTATGTTTAACTTTCAGACAGAATTACTGTACTGTTTCCTTTCCTTCCCCTTTCAGTGACTTATGTGGAACTGTTTCTCTTCAATATTGAAAACCCAGTTGGGCCTTTAATCCTAAGGAAAACTTAGTGTTGGTTGGATATTAGGTTAAAGTGTTGTTGAAATGGATTGCTGATACCACCAAGACCAAGGACTGTTTGCGGATATACCCGAGTGAAGTGTTCGGCGAGCTGCGGGCTGAGCTGTGCAGGTTCCCGGGCAGAGGAAGCCGCGGCTGTGCCATGGCAGATGCGTTGGTTGCACAAGGCGCGCTCTGGACAAAGAGAAATAATATTGGCAAAACTCTGGGTGCTTAATTTCACTCTGCTTAAAGATGATGCAAAACTTTGGACTTTCAGAAAGGGGGGGAAAATCGTGGAATCTGAAATGTTGGAGGTCGTGTGCGGCATGCTAGCTTTTTCCTTGTTCTGAAATAACTTGCCTACTTACGTTTTATACCTTCTTTCTTGAAAATGCCTACAAAACTATTGCCTTCCTCAGATGTTTTCACCAAACTATGTTGTACCTAGGTCCGCTCCCAAAGGGGAAAGGGTCCCACACAGTTTTACAGCCTGTTCTTGGTAAACAGTGATGGAGACATTGGAGAGGCTTGGCTTTTGCTATCTGAGAAAATAAAAGATCTATAGAATTTTCCCCACATTACACTGAGGCCTTTAAACTGAAATGAAAGGGTCTTTCATGACTTAACCGAAGCTGATTTTGGTTGGTTTAAAGCAAGTTTAAACAATGCAAAACAGTTCCAATGCCTGAATGAGCTGAGAAATCAATTTTAAGTGAGACTAGATGAGGTGACTTGGAGTTCTTGAGTTGGTTTCCATGACATGCAAAGCTGTCAAACAGCTGGAAATTAATTATTCACTGCAAAAAGCTTTGCCAGAGCCTCACAAGAGTCGGAAAAACATACATGACGTTTGTCAGTGTCACCTCAGAGTATGGCACAGAGAAAATGCTAAATATTTCTCTTAGATTGAATTAATGTTCTCTGTGGTGTTACTTGGGGTATTGAAGTCAGTGGTAGAGGAAGGGAAAGTGTGCAGAGATGGCAAGATTTCATAACTGAATTTTTTTGCTTAAATTTTGAAGGCACATGATGTTTTCTGTTAGGTACTAGTGTATTAGACCTTAAAATCGGCTGCACCAGAAAATAGCATACAGTTGTAAAGCTGGTGTTGTGGTTAGCAGTCTGAGCCAGCTCAGTATTCTTGGTTATGAAACTCAAGTGGTGAATAAGAAATGTGGTATTACAGTAAAGATTCCTTAAACTCAAATGCTGAAAAAGGTTTCCTTAAAACTAAATGTGTTAATTAGCTGGGGAACTTAAATATGGCCTTCATAACTTGAGGGGGTGTGGCTAACACAGCAGAGATTTAAGTTGCTGGAGGTGCGCTCTTTCCTACCCTTTCCAGGTTGTGCTTCAGTTTTATTAAATGCACAATGCAATAACTACATTAAGATTAACACAGGGGCAAAGTTATCTTTTTTCTAACATCTAGAAGAAAAGGCAAAGATTTGAAAGTGCAACAGCAAAGTTTGACTTTAAACTGGTTGGAGCTCTGAGGAGGAGCAGCATGCACAAAAAGGCCCCTTTCCTCCTCTTGAGCTGGCTGCTGCGCACGGAGCGGGTTTCAACTTGTAGGAGCCTGCACCGGAGCGTCCAGGAGGCAGGATTTTACCCTGGAAAACACTGCTATAGCAACACCCTGCTCCCCTCAGGGTAAGACTTGCTTACCAAAGCTGTCTTGGGATGGTTGCTGTGAAAGCAGCAAAGTGTGAAGCATAGGCAGTGCCCTGTACTTGTTCTGATGCTCTCGTGCAGTGAGTGGCTCGACTGCAAGGCTGGAGATGCAGGATGCTAGGGATAAATTTTAATTATGGTTAAAGTAGCATTCAGCTTTCATCCTGGGTGAGGATATCTGCCTGTTACGTTTACACATATAGCTAGCAGCTGTGCTCTTGGAGGGCTGATGGGGCCTTCCCATGCTCCCCAGTAGCACAGACTTCAAGTCAAGACCGTGAGCAAGCTCAGTGTCACCATTGCAGAGCTTTCCTGTAAGTCTGCATGCTGTGGTTGTAGTCTCTGGGCTTTTAAGTCTTACTCTGCTGTATTTATTCCACCTGGAGTGCTAGTGTAGCTCCCTTCTAAAGTTTTTTTTTTTCTTTCTGTATTATAGAAAGGCTTTAACAGTAGTGAGTTTTAGGGGCTGGGCAGAAAGCCTTCAGTCATGTAGCCTCTAATTACTGCAAAACGTGGTGCATTCCTTAATCTCTGAATCTCCTTGACACTTTGAACTCCAGACCACCTGGCAGCTGTACTATAACTACCTGAAAGGGTGGACAGCTTCAACAGGTCCCAACAGTGAAGTGAGAAAGGAGTGCTCGTTACTGGATATTAATAATCAATATCTATGGAAAACCAGTTCCCTTTTCATTTAACCTGCTTGTAGTGTTTCTAGAAGTTGTAATTGTACTTGTAATATGCCTGGGAAGGAGGTAGTTCCTCTAAGCTTCTCATTCTTTCACTTGCATGGGGGAGGAAAGAAAAAAAAATTAGGCAAGTCTGAAAATCCCACCTCCTGTGGGAATCAGCTTGCAGCGTTGTTCACCCTGAACACACCATGACAGCTCTTCTGAGCTGCTTCTGTGGGGAGAGGGTTTATGATGATAGCTGTGCAAGATATGGAGATGGTGGAGACATCAACACCGTGCTCGAGCATGGATCTGCAACGCAAGTGTTGCCTTGAGGTATGCCATGGAGTCCCACCATACTTGGCAATGGCACATAGGGCCTACGTGTCTGGGACTTAGTCATATGCAATGACTCAAAGAGCTAAAGTTCTGGTTATCCTGTACATTGTGTATACTTAATCTGAGTCAGGTAAGCAATGCTTTGCTATGCCTTGTTTTGAAGCAGGGGATTTGGCTGGCCCCAAGATCTAATCCTTGCCTCGATGTGTTTTAATGCATGAACAGATTGTGATTTTTAGCTAAAAATGACTGCTATTAAGCCATCGATTAGGTTACATTGCAGTCTGCTAAATATTGTGGGGTGACTGTTCTCCAGGACCTACAACTTGCTTGGTTCAAAATAGACTTACCTGTAGCACACACAAGAGTAGCACTGGATTGCAATAATCCCCTTAATGAATGTGAAAAAGCAGGTGTTTACTGTGCAAAAGTTAATACTCCCAGTTCTGTGCACCTCTTGCACGTTGCATTTCTCTGCTGAATTGCCAAACCTGTAACTTGCTGTTTACAGGGAGCAGAAGTGTAATGGCAGAACAAGTGAAGTCTTTGCAGGGCAGAGTTTAATATAGGTATTTATATTGGTATAAATAGATGCAACTCCACTCTGCATCTAAGTAAACCTGATACAGGAAGGTAAAACTTTGATCCCAGTCATGCACTCGCCTTGTATGCCATATGTGCTTGTGTCCCAGCTCTTCCTCCCCCCAACAAACAGTTTAAGTTCTTGTGCTTCATCTGTACCAACCCGTATCTGCAAAACAGCATCCTTCAGCTTTTGACCAGCGTGCTGCCTTATGATTTGGGAGGTACCTTCTGCAAAACTCCACATCTGCAGAGGCAGATTGTATTTGTCTGAAGACTTGAATAACTTCCCCTCTCTGATTTCACAGGAGATGAGAAAGGAGCGAGGCTGGGAAATGTTTAACTAAACAGGTCTTGCTTCTGTTTAGCAATGAGCCCATTATTAGCTAAACAGGCAGCAGCTTAATGTCACCTTCTAATGTCCCTTAAAAACTGGTGCCTCAGCAAGGAAACTTGGGTTTCTGTGAAGTTTTTGCCACGCACAGCCACTTGACTCTCCTCTTGCTTTGCTGGAGTCTCGGCGGTGGGAGCTGACAGTTCAGGGCAGCTGCTGTGCTTGAGACACCTCTGCAGATGTCCACTCACATAGCTCGTTTCCATTAAGATGCCCAAGCAGTGTCAGGAGCCTCTGTCTAGGCTGGTGGTTTCCAGGCTACAGTAACATGTTTCAGTACCTGTCATGATGGGACCCATCTAGCAGCTCAGGAAGCGTTGGGGGGGGATGTTCCTGGCTGGTTTTATTTGTAGAAACACAGCAGTAGTCCTAAACATGGATTCTGGGCTTCTATCTTGGCTTCAGGCTAAGAGGGCATCCTTGAATCTCCTCTTGGCAGGTGAAGGAGGCCTTGTTTTCTGCCAGGTAAGGGCGATGCCGCCATGACAGGCCCTGTGTGATGGTGCCAGAGCCTTGTTTAGTCCCTGTCCAAAAGGAGATTCTGAAGTAACTCCTGTGCTACTGATGGCCAAAAATTAGGTGCAGTTTCTGGATTCCTTTCCCCTGTTGTTGGTACAAGGCATGTGGTTAACTTCATGTGATGTCAGGTTAGCTCACCTGTAATTGCCTTTAGAGATTAATTGTTAGTCCTAAGAGCTTGCATTACAAAATATTGAAGATGGATGCTGACGTATGTCATTGGGGGTTCGCTCCAAGGCGGGGGGGGGGGTAGCAGTGCGGGGGCTGATGGAAATTGCTGTTCTCCCACTTCTGCCCTTGTTGCTCCAGTGTCAAAGCTACCAGCTGACCACTCTCATGTGTTTATCTAAAGCAGAACTGAAATTGCGAGAGAAATCTCTGGGGGAAAAAGTGTCAGGAAAAGACTAAAAACTGTCATCTGATGACTCCTGCTGAACTGATTAGCCTGAGACGTAAATGGAAGATTTCTTTCTTTAAGGGTAAAACTTGTTCACAACTGATGGCTTACTAGCTGAAGTGGCTTTGCAGGCTGATGGTGACATTTCATTAACAGGAATTCCTACACTACATCTTTGTATTGTGCATAACCACAAGCTATATTTGACTAGTGAGACATGCAGAAGCGAAGGGGAATAAGGCAGAACACGCTTTTTGCCTTTTTTTGGCAGGCTTTTTATTTTCTTGTTGTCACAGCCTGTTCTTCCACACTTTCTTCCGTGCTTACGAAAGTAAGTCTCAGCTTCTGACTTGACCCATGCTTAATTCTTTACTTGCTCTTAACACCTGACTCCAGCTCACTTTATAACTGATGTATAAACCCTAGTTCATCATAAAGTGCAGTAGTTGCAGTCTGGCTGACTTTTTAAAAATTTTTTCTTTTCCCTCTTCTCTGTGTGATGTGCTTCTCATTACAAGAAGCTTTCTGAATAAAAGATGAGTTTCATCACACTGAGGAGAGTTGCTAGACATTATGCTTAGCCATGTTGGATCAAAGGCATTACATGAACAAGCTGGAAAACTAGTAAGCGCTTTCTCAAATGAGAGCCTTTGGTTTAGCACCAGTTCTAATTTTTTTGATAGCTGGAAGTTGGATAAGGTTTCCCTTAATGGAGGAAAAAACCCTGGTCTCCCCATTAAAAAGTGTTTGGTTGGGAGGTTAGCTAAAAATAGCACTTTTGTAACAGCCTTTATTCCTTTACTGTGCAATACCTATTACGAATGTTGTGTAGCTGATGGTTTAATGCAGTGAGACTCCTGACCAGCTAGTCTTCGAATCCACTTTTCTTGTACTTAGTTTAGAGAGGCCAGTGACAATTTGCTTGTCTCCCTTTCTCCTTTTATTTTTTTCCTCTTAAGAGCCTCTCTGTTATTGGGACTGCTTGAAGTTCCTGCATATAGTATCAAGTGCCCTCAAGCACTTGCTTGTCACCAAAATGAAAGCAGCTTTGTTCTGGTCTGTACTTGGTGACCAGATTTGCTTGAAATGTCTTCCTACTGTAAACCCCTTGGTTCCTCTGACGGCTTGTCATGATGTTCAACTGAGTAAATGAAATCTGTTGTTAAAATCTGGATGGGGTTTGCCATCTGCCACCAACTGTTTAAAAGCCAAGCACACCTCAATATTTGCTTCTCTCTGAATTAGCATTAGAAACCCACGACAGCATTTATAGTTCACAACCAAATTTCACTCAAACATTTCTCATTTGCTTCTGAAAATACAGAAGCAAAGGCTGATCTATGGCTTTGATTGCTCAGTGTCTGGGGAAGGACTCAACAGTACTGTCAAATCTACAAAAGAAGTGTTAAGAAGTAGCAGCAGAGCAGGGAGGGAGTTGGATCCATTACAGGAAGGGTCCCTAAGCCACCAGCCGTGTACCTGGCATCCCTGAGCTCCTGGACATACCTCAGTGCCTAGTGACCTCACTCTCTATAGGATTTATTTTTAACTTCGTGTAGTTCAAAGACATGTTAAAATGTGAATTGCCAAAGTGTTGAGTCTAAAATAATGACAATGTGTGTCCTATATGGGAGTAAGGAGTGCTATGGAGAGGAATGAATTCTAAATATGGTTCACTTAATGCAGCTCATAGGTCATCAGACGTACCTTTCAGCTGAACGAGCACATGGAGATGACACTTATTCCATCAGCTCATGTTGAATCTGCAAGTGCTAGTTAGAAATTTTCCAGTCTGTTCTTTAGCACTTGAGCTGGAACATCTAAGACAATGACTTTATACAACACCTGGGAACTGAGCATGGATTCCCCTTCTCCTTTGCAGGTGCTGAAAGCATTGTTGCAATTATGATTGGCAACCTGAAAGGCATGGAGATCTTACACCGGATTGAGAGTGGCATGAAAGTGACTATGGTTATTGAAGTGGGGAAAAAGCATGGTCCTTGGATGAATCAATACTCCATCTTCTTCATCTCGCTGTCATTTTTCATTGTCACAGCAGCAACCATGGGCTACTTTATTTTTTATTCTGCTCGGAGACTCAGGACTGCAAGGGCCCAGTCCAGGACTCAGGTGAGTTTGTGTGTGCCATTGCTTTTTTTTATACCCTTGAGCCGCCATGCTGTGGATCTTGAGGGCAAAATACTGGTTGAGCACCAAAGTTACTGAATTTGTTCATTCCGCAGGAAGGAGGGTGATATTTAAGATGCTAAGAGATGTATCTTTAAACAGCTTAAAACTGTCCAAAGAAACAGCAAAAAGTAAACATCTGAAGAAAGCCACTGATTGTGTTTAGCTAACTTTGTCTTCTACAAATTTTACTCCCTGAACCGCAGTGCAGCCATAATGCTGATGTATCGGAGGCGGTGAGAGCGCTAAACTGCTTTTAGCTGACCCTCACACTTCCCACATAGCATTGCCTATGTGCTAGCTGTAATGTGAGACACGACTGCAAATGTGTCTGCAAAACAGTGCATGACTTTGGCCGCCTTTCTGTAGACTACAAGTTGGGAAACTGCTGCTTGTTGAAAGAGGCTTTCTGACTGAAAGCTTCTTGAGAATTGCAGTGACAGCCCCAGTTAGGAGTTGGAAAAAAAAGTACTGTTAAATTGTGTTCTTTTTAAACCCCAGGCAGGGAGTTGCTAATGAGTTAAGTTTCCAAGTAACTCTCTTCTGTGCAATAATCTGATCAGCTGATAGGACTAATACTTACACCTTTGTCTTCAGTCTGATCAGACCTGCCTTATACCTGCTACTTCAAGGCTTAAGCAAAATCCTTCAAAGTGAGAATAAAGTCCTGGCATGACATCTGTCAAAGGTGATGGGCAGCAGCAGGAACAGGATCTGAGTGGCTCAGATGTGAGTACTTCAGCCTTGCCCTTAGAGCTGTGTTGCAAAGGAGGCCGTTGGTATTTGCAGTGCTTCTTGCAGGAGCTACCTGAACTCTGAAAGAAGAGTTGTTACAGAGTCCTCTCCTACAGATAGCAATGTGTGAGCATTTCACTCTGGCAGGGCTCAGAGTATGTGAATTACCTCTGGATCAGCGGTTAGATAGTTAAAGAAGTGACAGGCTTCTCTGCCACTGCAGAAGACCTGCCCTACTGAACTTCTCTGCTGTCCTGGAGATTTCAGGCCCCTTGCTCAAGATCCTTCTGAAATAAGCTGATGAAGCTAGAAGTTGGACACAGGTGTTGAAATTCAGGCCAGTTTCAGGTGTCTGTAACATTCTTAGGACTGGCTTCTTTAAAATGTTAATGTGCAGAACCATTGTTGTTCTTGGCAGGCCCAGAGACTAGCTAGGGTGAATGACAGCAATATTCCCAGAGTTGAATGCTGAGTTCTCTTCAGTAATCACAGAACCTAACTCAGTCCAGTTTGTGTTCTGAAATCCTGTTGTCTAACTGTAGTCTTGTGGATGACGGTCAGCTGGCTATATCCTTACTGAGGCTAGAATTCTAACAGCGCGCTGAACCTGTATTTGTGCCTCGTCTAAGCTGTGTCTGCCTCAACTTCTGGACTAGGCCTCCTCTAAGTGCTTTGTTTTAGCCTGTTTGCATGTTCTGGTGTTACGCCACATCTGGAAGTGGCATGAGGATACAATAATGGAACAAGGATACAATAAGGGAATAGTTGAAAGAGCAGTATTGGAAGTTACCATCTGCCTGAGATGTAGCATTGCCACTCCTGGATGTCATATGGAATTGTCTCTCTAGTACCTTCCATGAGGGATGATGGTATGGAGCTCTGTAACTTACTGCTGTCCTCTTGCTGACATCTGTGGACAGAGATGCACACTGTCTCCTGCTGATGAATTCCTTCTTTGATTCCCTGCCATGTACCTATTATGGGTAGTATGAGTATCTTCTAGTATGAGAACTCTGTTCAATGCTAAACAAACCTGGGCAGGAAAAACTGGGCACCCTAGAAGCTGGTCTGCAAAAGACACTGTTTATCAAATCACATGAAATTTTTTCCTCCTTTGAAGGTATTTAACAGAGCAGTTGTGGAAGTCCGGCTCTATTCTGAGCTATCAGGCTTTCAACAAGCTAAAATGTTGTTAATGGCTCAGTGGTGGATGGTACTGGGAAAATCCAGTCTGCTTGGCTAGCACCTTCACAAACTATTTCTATCTTGGGCTCTGTGTGCATGAGGAGTTTACTGTAGATTGAAAAATAACATTGATAAATGACATGCCAGTTCCACATGATTTCAGCTGAACTGAAATTAAGGAGCCTTTAAAAAGTGCTTTATAAAGTGTAAGAATAGAAGAAATCTTCTATCATCTAAAAACTGACCTCACGATGATTAGATAAGCAAAGAATAACAAGAACATTCTTGTTAGTGAAGGTGAACTACTAAAAGGTGATGCTACAGTGTTCCCTGTTAGCCAGCTGATTGGATTTTCAGTGTATATCCAAAGTTTGAGACTTGACTGCTTTGGCTCCGTGAAATACTGAATATACGTCAAACAACTTACCCGCTTGTGTGCTACATGGGGAGCTTTCCTGTCATCGTTCAGCCCTCTGGAAGGTAGGATTGCCTGGACTTCAGTCTGTTATTTGGTGGAGTAAAGGAGTATGTTTTGTCTCCTTTATTGCACAGATGTTGAGGGATTATACATTCTTTTGTGGGGTGTCTTTAGGAAACAGTCAAGTGTGTTGATAGTTAAGCATTACAAATTTTCCCTTTTTCAGTAGTGAACTGCTGTTCTGAATGCATCCTTTTACCCAGTGTTACTACTCTTCAAAGTATCTGCTTTTTTGACCTTCCCTGTGGGATTATATTGCTGTCCTGGTTTTGGCTGGGTTAGAGTTAATTTTTCTTCCTAGTAGCTGACAGTGCTGTGTTTTGGATTTAGTAGGAGAAGAATGCTGATAACACACTGATGTTTTAGTTGTTGCTAAGTAGTGCTTAGGCTAGTCAAGGACTTTCTTTTTCAGCTTCCCATGCTCTGCCAGGTGCACAAGAAGCTGGGAGGGGGCACAGCTAAGATAGTTGATCCAAACTGACCAAAGGGCTATTCCATACCATATGACGTCATGCTCAGTATAGAAACTGGGGGGAGCTGGCTGGGGGGCAGCGATTGCTGCTCGGGGACTGGCTGGGCGTCGGTTGGCGGGTGGTGAGCAGTTGCATCGCTTGGTTTTTTTCCTGGGTTTTGTTTCTCTCTCTCTCGTTCTCCTTTTCATTGCAATTTTATTACTATCATTATTATTATTATTATTTTATTTCAATTATTAAACTGTTTTTATCTCAACCTGCGAGTTTTCTTTTGCCCTTCTGATTCTCTCCCCCATCCCACCGGGGGGGGAGGGTGAGCAAGTGGCTGTGTGGTGCTCAGTTGCTGACTGGGGCTAAACCATGACAATTGTGTAGAGTCTAATTTTAGTGTCAGTCTACCACTTGAATCAAAACAAACACTTTTGAATTGCTCTACAGAGTGCTATGATGAGCTAATTGTGATATGTGATAATGATGCTCTGCAGCTTGTCTCTTGTATGTTCGGGTTTCTGAATATCTGGCTTCTTCCTGTGGACTGAGCCACAGCCCCAGGAGAGCTCTTGCCCTGGACTGAAAAGGGTGATGAAACTTGAGTCCCACTTGCTTACTAAGGGGTAGAACAGAAAGAAGGGAGACCACTTTCTAGAAGCTTTGCCTCTTCTGCAAAGGCTTCTTGAAAACAAGAGCCTGGCTAGATATGCGTTTCGTTCACGCATGGGACTAGTAGTAACCCCTGCTTGAATCGGATGGCTTCCAGGTATTGCCATATTGGCAATATGTTTTTCCTTTTCTTTTGGCTTGAGAAAAATCTTCAGACTTCAGTGATTCCTGAAGCAATCTCTTGTTTTATGGACAGTCAGGCTGTTGAGTACCTTTAAACTTCGCCATTTGCCAATACTGTTCCTGTACTTCTTGGTATGACTACTTGCTTCTTCTGGTGAAGGCACTTTTTTCTGGGTGGTTTGATCACATATAACCCAGGTTTTAAACATATTCTCCTCTGCAGACTTTTCTTGAAGGCAGCAGCTGTCTCTCACTCAGCTTGAGCAGGAATTGCATACAAGTCAGTAATGTAAAACTGTGCAAAGGGTTTCTTTAAGAAGTTGAGTGACTATTGAGAAGAGCCAGTCATGTTGTCTTGTGGTCCAAGCAAAAACATAAGTTTAGTAGCACTGTCCTAACTGTGAGTTAAAATAGAGTAGCTTTTTCCCCACAAGCCAGCTAGCTAAACTGTTTACAACCTGCTCGTTCTTATCTGAGCACATATTTTCTTCTGGGCTTGAAATTCAAGTCCCCACCTCTGCGATCTCTTACTGCATCATGAGGTCTGTGAGCAAGAACGTGGAAAAACAAGGCAAGTGTGGTAGGTGGCTTGCTGCCTTTCTAGTCAGAGTATTGGCAAATTCAGTTCCTCATAATATTAACCTTTCTTAATAATGCAAAATGGCCAGTGATGTTATCCATGGCCTGGTTTCTAATTTAAGCTCAAGTCTTCACTTCCATTGATTTCATAAAGATTAGATGTTGCAACTGAGAAGTGACCTAATTAATGGCTTTGGAGGAGTTGCTCAAGTTTCCACAATTCAAAACCGTTTTCATGGCAGTAGCTACCTGTGGGGAAGAACTGCCTTAGCTTACAGGAGAAAAGCAGGAGTTCCTGACCTCCTTCGACCTTGCCGGTCTGCATTGCCGTGACCGTGCTTGCAGGGTGCCAGGAAGGCACCCTTATGCAGAAAGGGTTGGAGATAAAATAGGCAGCGTTGGACTAGGGAAGGCTGAGGACTAAGCAAAACCAAACCTAATACTCCTAGTTAGGTACCTTTCTACTTCAACATGCCAGAAATTGGATAGGAGCTGGGACCTGACCTGTTTTGTAATATCTTGATTATTTTTTTTTTCCCCTGCCTCAACTTAGTGAGCTTTTTTTTTCTAGAGTTGCTGGATTGGGGCTTTTAGACTTTAATGTCATTAACATTTAATGTTTGCTTGAAAAACTTGGCTTCACAAAATGCTTTGACATTCCAAGCTCGACTATCCTGGATCTCCTGATAGGCTATTCAATAAAATGCTTCCTCTTGCAACCTTTCTCCATCCCCCCGGAGGGGTGTTCTGCTGTACTTACCAAAATCAATGTTAAAGGTGACTTTGCCATTGGTGCATTTCATGAAAAGCAATTAAACTTGTGCCCAGGCAAAACTTAAAATATTGTTTCAGTAAATTATTAACGATACAGCCGGTTGGGTCCTGTCTAATATGCTTGACCTGACATTAGATGTGTAGATACTACACATCTAGTACATTCTAGGGAGGGAGTACATTCCTAGAAAGTTTAGTTTTCAATTAATAACAAGTAGCAGTGACAGATATTCTGGCTGCATAGGAGAAGTACTAATATTGCTGCATTCCTGCTCTGTTGATGTTACCATGTTTGCCGCTGAAACTTTTGGGGGCCTCAGTGTTTACTGAGATGAGTTATGTGGCTGCTTCTCTGTGGCTTCAGTCTGAAACACTGACAAGGGGAACGTCATTCTAAAGTTAACCTTAAGTGACGTACAGAAACATATATTGATGTCTTCAGCAGAAGTTTACAAGCTTCAAAGAAAACTTGACTAGTTCTTGTTCCTAAAAAATACCTGGAAACTTGTTTGCATCCTTCACCTTTGGATTGTATGTGTATCTTCCTTGATAGTTGTTGATAGCTATCAACTATTAAACTCCTAAAAGCGTGTGCATTGATGCTATATCTTAGGACCCCAAAACAACACTGATATACAAGTAGGTCATTTTGCACCAAAACTGTTTGACAGGATCCCAGTGGACCACATAAATCAACTTGTTTGCCATTAACTGCTTCAGTACAAGGAATCTTATGCAGACTTGAATTGCCAATTCTTGCTGAGTTTGTTAGGTGTTGGCAGCCACCCTCCACCCACTTGTTCCTTCTGTACTTGTGCCACCAGCCCTGCACCTTCATCCCAGGAAAGATTCTTGTAACTGAACTGAAATGCATAAGGGGAAGTAATGCTGGAAAGCTAATAGTGCGGGGTTCCTGCACTGAGCAGCTGAAATGGGAAGAGGATTTTTGGTTAGCTGCAAAACTTAAGGCTAGTCCCTAAGACAAGTGCTGTGTTAGATGGCACTGCCAGAGCTGCCTGATACGCCTCTGTGTCCTGAGGCAGTAAGTGCACCGGGAAGGGAAAGGACAGTCATAATCTTCATCCTGGTGGAACAGCACCAACCTGTGACCTTTAAACAGAGATGTTTTGGCTCCTGTGCTAATTAAAAGCTTTGGAGTGACAGCTGGACAGCAACAGTTGCCAGGGAAGCTGGGCTTCTGCTGTCTGCTCATCTCTGCCCTGCTACCCTGACAGCAGCAAGCAAATTATTGCATGAAGGGGAATGCTTCCTCCTCTGCTTTCATTAAAGCTGCTGTGTAATCCACCTGGGGCTAGTAATTTGATTTGTTTCACACCTTGTGTCACAGGGAGGGGGAGAAATAGCTCTGAGCCCTTCCCCCCTGCCTTGTCCATGTTACTTTGAACCAATATTGAGATAAAACTGCATTCTTCCTCTTGACAGGAGCAGTCGGTGCTAGGAGGCTCCTGAGCTGTTTGCGTGCTCTGTAAAGCAGTCATGGCAGAGGACTAGTTCAGGGTGCATTGGTGGTAGCTGAGCTGATTGGTAAAGAATCTCACCTTTCATCAGGATGTGAGTTTGTGGCAGGAAGTTGTCATGAAGTGAGTAGTTAAAATTATTGATTATCGGGCTCAATGTTCAGTGTTCTGTACAAAGTCAATTTGAAGGCTTCTGTTTGTTTTGGCTAGGTCTAATCTGATCAAGGTATTACCTTACATCTTCTCAAAGAAAGCCTTGAAATTCCTGTGCTTTGTGAAAACGTGAGGTACAAATAAAGTATATGCAAATGCCTTGTTAATGTGTCATCCAGAGTCAATAACCACATCAGTATGTCCTGAAATTCTGTTTCATGTTGTGTCCAAATAGCATGGTCATGCTTACTTGGCTTGTTTTGATCTGGGTTATAAAACTGGTGCCTGCTGGCAGTAGGCACCTTGGTAAGTATTAGTAACCACGCTTAGAGAAAAATGACTGTGTTTAACCAGGACTGCCTTCTGTTACAGCGACAGCTAAAGGCCAAAGCTAAGGCGGCCATTGAACATTTACAGCTGCGCACCCTGAAGCAAGGGGACAAGGTATGACTGATCCTATGATTTCCCAAACGTTACAGCACACCCCTTGCACCGAACCCAGAGAGTGGTCCTTAGTACTTGCAGCAAGATGCAGAAGTCTCTCTGAGCCCGTAACTGTCTGTTGCAGAGATGGTTCGTCTTTCAGACCAAGTCCTTTTCTGGGGTGCAAGACTCTTCAATTTGCACATTCTTATAAATCAATTATTTTTTTTAGCTGCTTGCTTCTAATCTTGATGAGGTGAGAGGTTCTAATTTGCCAGCATGGATGCCTAAAGGTAAACTAGTATATCTAATCAGCTTCCCTGGCTATTCTTTTTGTAGCTAAACCTGGAGGTAGCAGTTTCTAAACCTGTACAGTAGTGCCTCAAATAATCCAATGATGGTTTGCAGCTGGACTTCTAAACCATGGGATTAAATTTTCAATGCTTCTGTTAGTGTCAGCTTGCCTATGCGTAATCCACACAATATGTTTATATAAGATNATCCGGAAGCATGCCTCTTGCTGGTTGTTCCTTCTGCTACGTTAACAAAGCTGATCAAACTTTAATCAAGCTGTTGTGCAGGAAGAATTCTTGAATGTTGTGTCAAACAGTGTTTTGAACAACAGGAACTGTGTAAATACACGCCTGTAGCCTGCCCCGATGGCCTGTGTTCGTAACTTCCCCGGTGAGTGGATGGACAAGTATAACTTGGCAGACCACAGTGCCTCTCCAGGGGATGCCAGGGCTTTTTAAAGATTTCTTCCTTTGCTGGTGTATAAGAATGTTACCTCTAAATTGCAGATAACTGGCAAAACTATGCCCATTTCTTGTCACTTAGTTTACTGGTTCCTAAGGGGGTTGT
>VYZW01048502.1:8859-23890 GCA_013401315.1 Balaeniceps rex | reverse complement strand
TAGCTCAATGCTATGTATGCTTGGTATTTAGCCTCTGTAGGCTCAAGTAGATGCAAACATTAGTTAAAAATAAAGGATGGTTCTAAGTCACAGAAATCCACTTAGCAGAGTTTAGCTATTTCCTGCCTCCAGGACAATGCTGTGATAGACACTCTAGCACCCCAACTTTTTAGCATTGCATAGAAATGTTTATTTAGCTTGAGAAAGGCTGGTCAACTTGAAAGTCCAATCCAGAATCACCCCAATGATACAAATATTCTGAAGGAAGAGTTTGACCCTAATCAAGATAAAAATGATGCAGAAATTAGTATTTACCAACAGTTTGAACAAGGTAAAATCAAGAGTCAAGCCAGTTCTGGGAAGCATTCACAAAGAGGTAAAAAGTGCAGAAAGGCTTGAGAGAGGAATGTAAAAAACAGTGAGAAAGACCATGTCAAAGAGCTAAGCAGGGAATGCAATGTACAGATCCAAGGAAAAAGGACAAACAGCTCCAGTGTGACATACAATATAGTTAAGTTCATTGATACTGCAAGTTTTGGCATTGTTTCAATACACTGAAAGGCATTCTGGATTATAGGTGGCCACTCAAAATACCTTGAATTTAAATTACTTTTGAAAGTGCAGAGGAATTGGCAGATATTAACTTACCTGGGTACCTGGGGCAGATGTGGGTTACAGAATGAATGCTGCCTGTGCTGCAAGGAACTCAAACCCAATGACTTCCTTCTCTTTTGCAATTGGTGATCTGAAGAGGACCGCACAGCACTATTTTCATTTAGGACTTGGGATTGTTTCACACACTCTTCATTGAGCCAGCAGTTGGCTTCCAGCTGCTCTAGGTTTTGCTTGGCTTCCAATAACTTCTGCTTCTTGACTATCCTTTCCAGCTGGAATTTGACCTTTTTCCGTCTTATGTTTCTTTCTGCCTTTTTTAAGGAGTATCTTCGCAAGAGCTCCAGCTGCACCAGTCCCTTCTTGTTCTGCTGTAGCAGGGAAGGGCAGATTTCCAGCCCAGTGGTACTCTGCACCTCAGCCTCTGCATACAGCGTAGACTCTGTTTGCACTGCAAACTCCCTCTGCTGTTGCTGAAAGGCAGCCAGTCGTTTATTCTCATTTATAAGCCAATGCTGGTCTGTAAACAAAACAGTGATTGAAAGAAAGTAAAAATAGGAACAACATTGTTCGTTACTATCTTGCTTCTTAATTTAATCAGCCTTGAGAGCTCATCTGAGAACAGAATTTTTATGCATGTAGAGCAGAGCCTTGAAAACTCATTTAGAGAAAAATGTATCATTGCTGCACTTCATTGAAAACCGAAAGCCTCTCCATGGGGATAAGGACTCAGGTAACAACTGCAAGATATAAGCAGGGGCTTGGCTGATACAGCTAAGGAGACTGGTGGAGAAGACCTTGTTTGTAAGCAAAAAGTAGAACACATTTCAATTTCTCAAAGATTACACTCAAATGTCACCTCAATTTTGTTGTTAAAATACAGCAGAAGCATTAAAAGGCCTGAGTTCAATTCCGTGCACTTTTCAGACATAGGGTATATATTCACAGTAGTGAAGTATGACTTCATTAGCTTTTTACTGTGAAATATGCTACTACTTCTGCTTTAATTATTCTGAAGTCACATGTTAAACATTGTATGTATTACTTAGGGAATGAAGGTACGTGCACCAAGAGCAGAGTTAACAAGGGAACTAGAAGAGGAAGTTGTACAGAGCTAAACAGAGCCTCTGTGTTAAGGCAGCAAACGGAATTTCATGTACACACTAATGAGCCTTTGGCTAATAAATTCCTACATTTCGAGTGAAAAAATAAGCACTTGTGCAATCTTAAAATGTTACTGACTTCTCATCGCAGCATTTCAGTGTTTTACAACTATTCTAAACCAAACACTTCTCTTTGTGCCTTTTGCTCCTATCCTTTCCTCCTTAACTTGACTGAACCAACAAAAAACACCTGCAGACTGTTTTCCCTCACTTACCTAGGAATGCTGAAAATGAGGGAGCCCAGAGTCATGCTAAGGAACTTTGTTTAGCACAGGAAATGGCAATTTTTGTGCTCGCCCTTATTGGCGGCAAGTTCAGTAAACCTGAAGGCTAGACCTCTCTACGCCCCAGTTGGGACGTGCCTCATTTGCAGGGGCAGCTGCCAGCTACCAGTCCTGTGGATGGGCATGCAACCTTCAAAGCAGGTTGAAGACAAGGCTACAAGGAAGCCACCACATAGGTACCTGCTGGACAGTTCTCTAAACCCATCAGATGGAAACTTCCCAAGTGACACAAACCCTGTGAGGTACCTGGCTGAGGTACAGCAACAACCACAAATTTACTACCTGTTGCAACTATGGCTGCTCCAACAAGCACTTGCTGAAACAGCCTGATGGGAGCCCACATATCTTGTCCATGAGCACTTTAGCATGAAATGTACTTGAAATAAATCAAATACTCTCATGGCAAGGATGCAGGTGAAGCCAACACAAACTTTAGCTATCAGGACGAACATTCAAAAAAGACAATCTCACACCACCAGTCAATGCATATTTTTCATAAAATCACCACTCTTCTCCACAAAGACAGTTAGCTTCTCTGCTTTTGTTAATGTCCTCCATATTTCATAAATGCTAAATATGCTCACAAACCAACTGATTAACCCAATTTGATAATAAAATATGTTACCTCTGCTTGCACACTTAGTCTTCTCTAAATATTCAGAACCTGACCTTTGCAGTCAATGGGGAAGCAGTAGAGAACACAGAACACCAGGTTGATTTGTTTTTAATCCTGGATGCGAGACTACTTTATTCCATGCAGGGGATGGGCTTAGAGGTTTTTCAGAGTGCACTGGCTTCAATCTGAGCTACGATGAACAGTCAAAAGAAGGGATTATTGAGATCACCACTACCAGATTGTGTCTGACGGCTTGGACATGTTCTTTTAACGAAGCAGAGTTTGTTCATTTATATGCTGCTATAAAAATATACATACTCAGCTCCACAATGCAAACAAAAAATATCGTTAGCTGAAAAAGCAATGTAAAAATCACAGACAAGGTTCCTTGGCAAACAGACCATTTCTCAAAGGTCTAAATCTTTTCAAAGCACTTCTTGTCTTAGTAGCAGCAACATTTTTTTGGCTGGGCTTACCTTCAATCTGCAGTCTTTTACTGAATAAGCAACATTTTGTTGCTTATTCAGGGGTTTAGGAATTAGGAGGTATTTAAGTCTGATGTGATGAACTAGGCCTACCTGCAGCTCTGCACAGCTGAGCTGCAAGAAAGGAATTTTGGGCTGTGGAAATTTTGCTAATGTAAGAAATCATTAGTGCATAGGCATTGTCAGCATCACTTGCTTGGTGACTACTGATCTTGTTAAACATACTTCATTAGTGATCCCTACCACAATGAGTCTCATGTCCTGTTTATGTTGGCAGCTCTGCACATAGCACATGCACAGAAGTAGGAATTCTAACTCTGTGGTTACTCTATGGATAAAAGGGAAGCATTTTAGTCATTGTTTTAGTTAATTTTTCTTAATAACATTTTTAACTTTCACATACAAAGCTTTTTTCTCAACTCTTTATTTCCAGATCTGTCCTCTTTAGCATGTTTCTAGCAAGCAGAATATTTGGCAGATAAGTTTCCCTGCAACAGAGCTGCAAGCTCTAAGATGCTAATTAATCTCTGCTCACAAACTTGCCTCTGTCAGGAGCTCAGACACAGAGGGCGCAGAAAAGGTGGAGAACTTCGGTGCGTTGCCAAGTGAACAACTGTATTTGGCTGGCAAAAACTACCTGCCTGGCTAAGCTTCGTGTGAACACAGTGAAAACAGCAGAACTAGATAGAAGCAGAGAACAAGTCTACAGAGCCATAAAATAAAAGATATTTTGGAGGAACTCTCCTGGTTCTCTGTACTATCTACATATTCTAAGTCCACTTCTGCTACATCCCATCACCACGATTTCCTTTTAATCTCTTCATTGTGGCTGGCATAATTAAAAGATAGCAGACTACATAAGCTTGGGTCTGAGACGCTTCCAAAAATTCACAGAAGTTTTTTTCTTCCAGGAACCAATAGCAGGTTTTGCCAAGTGGGAACGGTACCTTTGTAATAGGCATACTTTGCTTATCAAGAAACCTGGATTAAATCATTCATTAGAAGACAAACAACAGAACACTATAACCACCCAATTTCAGTGGTCAAAAACATCTCAAGGTTTAAAATGTTCCCAAATCAGTCTATGAACTTGTTAAGGGGCAGCCCAACCCCACCAAGACATCTTGCTGAATATGTCTGGCTGCATGTAGAGCAGCACCTCTGGGGGCCAGGAGCCACCGACACTAAAAAATACCTCTCTAAATATGCTGTGGCTCCACCTTCTGACATAGCTATTTGCCATTCAAAATGTCATCACTGATCTAGCCTTTAGTACTCTTGCATAACACTGTAGAACTTCCTAGAAAAAACTCCTATTTGAACAAAAGCATGCCTCTCTTTTTTTAATCCAGTTTTGGTTTAAACCAAATTCAGCAGTGGAGAATGCAATACCACTAATTAATCATCTTTAGGGTAAATAAAACCTGCATCTTATTTTTAATCTTAATTTGTCGCACTTCAGTTTCTACCTCAGAATATCTTCATACATTTTTCTTCCTGCTATAAAAGGGTGGGGGGTGTGGAAATACTGACTATATAAAAGCCCGTGAAACTCTCTTTCCCTCAACTGGGGCTGGGATTTTAGCTCTGAGCTTCAGTGTCCCACCTACTTCTCAGATTTGTTTTCTTTGTTTTCATTGTTTAAAACTCACATAGCAACCACAGAAAATTCAGTTTGAGCCGTGGTCTTATCAGGAAAAATAGGGCCATGGCATGAGTGAAATTCATTAAAGCATGTGAAAATGGTTACAGGTGACATCATCAATGAAATGCATAAAGAAAGTACCTCAACCGACACACGTCGCTGTCTTGGAAGTGCTGCTTGGTTCCTATTGCATCCTGGTTTTAGAGCAGTTTCCCCTGAAAGCTTATGGTAGGAACTACCACAGTCATCTCAATTTCAATCTCCCAGAACAACTCATTGGATGAAGCACAGGTATATCACAACAAAAACTTAAAACACAATAGCAGCCTCGGTCTACATTGCAACATGGCAGAGTTGCACTACAGATATGAGCAGAGCAAAGCTGCAGGGAAGCAGGACGGGGAGCAGCTTGGGAGACAAGAGGCTCAGTGCCACGGGGCAGTAGCATGCTGGTGCTGTCTCTCCCAGCAGTGACCTGCAGAGCTATTTAAACAGTGCTGCTGGTGCACTGCAAAGGAGGCCCCTTTAGTCCCATTAATCAAAGCTTAATAACTGTTCTCAAGGGAAAGGCAATTATAAGAGAAAACTAGTAATAAGCCATAATAAAAGTTCCACCCATAATATGAAGCATAACTGGGACAAAAGCATCAAGAGGGTGAAAGAATGCAGTAATGGAAGGGAAGTGAGAGAGGGGAAGAGGCAGGTACCCACTTTCTTGGATCTGCTGGTTGATTAGTGCTTGGTCATTTTCTAGTTCCTGCTCTGCTTTGATCTGTCCTCTCAGGATCTGCTGCTTTAAATCCTCAACATAGAGCTGCTGCCGTTGAATTTGTTTTCTGTGGAAAGCTTCCTGGTCTCTCAGTTTCTGCTTGTACTCTTCATGCACAGCATCTATTTCTCTGTTGTTAGAAATGTTGACAGTGAATTTAAACCAGAAACGAATACCAAACATTTGTAATAAAACAAGTCATCTTACTAAAGAAAGAAAGAAAGTTCAAGATATTGTTTTGTTCAATAAGGATGCATCATGACAAAAACTCGTGATGGTAAAGTAGCTGTGTATATGCATGTCACAGCAGGCTACAATCCTGTAAGTATCGTAAATGCCAGCAAACATGAAAGCTCTTGTGGTGAAGCAGAAAATTCCATCACCAGAAAGATAATAGCAAAAAGAATTTAAAAAAAACTTGCCACTTTTCATTTTGCTGTAGATCTTCCAAAAATGAAATTGGAGAGGGGGGTTGTTTATATGTTATAAAATTTTATAACTACTATATAGGATATTTGTCATCTAAGAACTTCAAAGTGCTTTACAGAAATGACACACGTTCTTCTCTGTTCTCAGATCAAAAATCTCCAACCTAGAAGGGGTTACAGGCATTGTTGAGATTACACTGACAGTCTCTGGCAGTACCAAGGAAAGAATGTGATCACCCAATTCTCTGTTGGAAGCAACAACTATATCAGATTACCGCTTCTATATTTGGAGCAGAACTGTGATCAGAAAAGTGACTAACCAGTGAAAAACTGCCTTACAGTCCCCTCCAAGATGTTTAGTTCCTGACTGTGTGCCAAAATTTTACATGCACACACACACACAGAGTACCAATCAAAATAGTATCTATTCTTAGCATGATCCATGATAATATTCAAAATACTTTAACCCTCTGAAAGGAATATAAATTCTACCTGTCCACACATTATCATCAGAAATTCTTAACCGTAAAGTTATATTATATATAAAGGTGATATATGATCTTTGCCTGTTGTTTTGTTTCTAAACACCAATTATATGTAACCTCAGAAAATCAAAACTTTAAGTCTTGAAAATGATTTTTTAATATATTTTACTAATGAAGTAAATGATGTATTTATTATAACAATGTATTTATTATACTTTTAGAGAGAGCAAAGGTATCAAAACTCTAAAGAGTCCCTGAAGGTCAAAAGAAAACAAAAAAGTAATTTCAAAGGGAATGCTTTGGAAACATCATGTTGTTTGTAAAATCATTACCAATACAACGTCACCTGTATGAAAAGAGCATTTGACCTTTGCTACGTAGGAATTAATTTGACGTCTCTATTTAGAACAGTAAGCATGTGTTCAAAGCAAAAATTTCTACAGCAACAACCTTGATTCTGTGTGCTAGATTAGCAGACAAAACAGATGGAACAATTAAGCAGCCAAAGTCTACAACTCTTCTGGCATACCTTTACATGGAACATACATTTCACTTTCTTAAGAAGCAGTGGGAAAGCCTCACTACCTAAAAGCCCTAAGAGTCTCAATAATCTACAATATTACTGTGACTCTCGCTCATCTGAGGAAAACAGAACTCAGTTTGGTTTTAACGTTTATGTAAATGTAATGCTGGTGAGAATCACTGAAAAGGAACATCTTCTGTTCAGTTGCCTGGCATGGTGCAAACACTCAGAGTACAAACCTTGCTACTGTCATCTGCTAAATGGTTTGTGTCTGTTTGGGACCCACAGGAACAAATTATAAGAATAGGCAGCTCCAAGATCTATTTGTCCTTGGCTTGACTACAAAGATGCTAACAGTCTGTGATTTGTAATTTTTTCCTCTCAGATAAACTTTAATTGATCCCCAGGAAACAGGAGTGGGATGCCTCATTTCTGATTCAGCTGAAGTACGTTTGAATTGACACTTCACTGCAGCACTGAAACACTCGTATGGCCATTACAAATCTCCAGCTGTTCAGGTATTTGTAATGCCACCAGCTACTGGGGGACAAACTCAGAGGTTAAAGCTGGACTGGTTAACTAAAGAAGAATCACTTTTCAAACACAGTATTAAATCTGAAGGATCTCGTTTAGGAAAAGGTCCCATGGTTTTAATGATAACTCTGAGGGCGGCTTTCCATGAATGCGGCTTCCAGGTTACCTTCCATATTTTCCAAGGGAAAAATAATGGTGCAGACGTATAATCTGGAGGTTAAAGTACTGATCTGAGACAACACCTCTCTGATTTTGGAGCAGTTATATCACCTCTGTGATTTCACATACTTAGGCTGCAAGGTCTTCAGGGTGAGGACTGCCTCTGGATGCCCATACACTAAACCTAACAGAGCCTTGATGTCAGCGGAAGCCTCTTCTTGCCGATATGTTAAAACTAATAAACCTTAACAGCAGTTGTAAATGTTAAGTCTCTGCGCATACTCTGATGATGGGGTAGTCTTTAACCTGTTTTACTAACAGGCATATAAAAGCTCTGATTCCTATGGTGGTATGAAAGTTGAAAAATGTGAGTCTAAATTTGTTACTGGGCAATTGCATGACCTTGGGCAAGTCACTTAGTCTGAGAGATGTGTGAAAGAAGCAAAGTACATTCATCCAAGAGGAGTGATGAGGATCCGTTAACATTATCAAATATCAGAAAGTCAAGTATCAGAAGAGCTGATTTCTATTAATTTATCATTATGAGCACCATTTTGTATGAGATTGAGGAAACTGAGAAAATCATTGCCAAAAGCTGAAAAGCATGATAGTAAAACAGTAGACAAAGAATTCTTGTTCTGCAACTGCTTACTAAAACTAGATAAAACAAAATTCCTCTTACAAGATATCTCATATTCTTCCTAACCATGACTTCTAGCTCTCAGCCATCCTTTCCATAAAATCGACCTATCAGAGTTCAAGCTGTTTACAAATTGAAACGCAGAACATTTAAGCATATGAAACAACTCAGTGTTGCATTTCAATCCAAAGACCTCACAATGCTCGCAGAGGTGGTTAGGTAACATCTGTTTACAGCTGGGAGAGGGTCACAAGCTCTTCCCATACTTTCCAATAATGCTGAAGCCCCCACCCTTCCCCCCACCCCCCATATTATAAAGTATCAGAGAATAAGCAATGCAAATAACCCACATGGAAGCGTGTTGTTTGCTGTTCTCAGCAGCACTAGCGTATTCCCTCATGTGTGTGGTAATGGCTTTTTGCTGAACTAACATGAAACTGTAAGATCCTTTCCAACAGGCGTGTGTGTTTGCACACAGAGCAGAACACGATGCAGGCCAAGCTGATGTTATTAATCACAGCTCCATACTACAACTACACCCCAAAAAGGCAGAGTACAGAGGCACACCCATACTTTACTTTAAACCTTGGAAAAACAAACACAGCACAGCAACCATTATGGTATTATTACTGCTTCTGTTCCGGTGATGTAGCTAGTTGGTACAATTCTCTCTCTTGAAGGTTAAAGTTTCTGTAATAAAATACTGTTGCTAAAGGTATATGTACGAATTACAATTCTGCTGCTATTTGGTGCCTCTTTGCTTCATGTCCTAATTTTTAATAGTACAAAACAGAACCCAGGCAGGGCAGTAAAGACAGGTTTGAATACAGAGATTGAACATTAAATACCTTTCTATGAAGTTGCTTCTTAAAGATGGTTTTCTCAAGCGGAACAAAAAGATAATGAAAATTCATGCAGAGCCACTTACATAATACAGGTATGCCAGAAGATGTTTTTCCTCTGGCCGTGAGACTACTGACTGTGAAAGCAAAATGACTGGCTGCTTTGGGTTTGGGATACAGATCTGTCTCTCACAGAAACTGCTGAAACCAAGAACATGAAGTAAGAATGCTCCCTTTCTACCTTCAAACATGCTATGTCACATTAACAGACTTTTGCTGGTTTGTGGAAATAACACGACAAACTAAACTAAAAAATGAGGTGACAATGGCCCAGAAAGAAAATAACAGATTCACACACACTTCATAGCTAAATCACCTAACAGACAATTTAAAGAACAATCAGTTTGTGTAATACATGTTTGAATGATTAAACTAAAAACAAGTATCAATCCCGTTAACATAAGAATTTAGCCATATTCTGTAATAGGTAGATGAGATCACTCATTTCTTTCATCTGAAACACCTTAAATCAGATGCACTGTTAAGTTTAGACTTACAGGAATACTATGAGATACAGAAATCAAACGCAGACCAATTTCTGCTATTGCTTGTATTCCTGCCTTCCCACATAAGCAATCTACACTCGGTATAGTTCTAGCAGGAAATAATATAACCTCAGGACAAACATAAGACAAACAGCATCATTTCTGTAGGTATCAAGACAGACATAAAAGTGTGGTTTCACAGGACTGGCATGCTCTGTCATACAGCATATAAAAAAGGAACCCTGCATACAATGAAAATAAAAGCATGCAGACTTCTAGGTGTACCAAATGCAGCAAGAAGTGTCAACAGTTACCCCTCCTCCAAGTAAACCTTTAAATACAGCAAGTAAAATTGAAACAACACAAAAACACCAACCTTAAACTAAAGATAATCACAAATTACTGAGAAAATTTTCATATTATACCAATGCTGCTGGATTGTTTTTCCGTCTCATTTTTCTCTCCACAAAGTTTGCACGACGCATGCTAAATGAACCATCTGTAAATCCACATTTTTTCCAGCCTGTTTTGTTGTCAGCTCTCCGGGATCCTATTGTGCAATTCTCCTCCCCTCTTCCCAAAACACTTCTACTGCTGATGCAGAGGCTGGCAGCTGCTACAGCATAATGCAGTTTTCAGTAACTATGGCAGCAATAGCTCCGTGGTGAGGCTGAATGTCTTCTGCAACAAAATCCTAAGGCTCAAACAGAGAAACTCAAGTGAAAAGAACCACTGTTGCTAAAAGCTGAAATTTGCCAATTTTCCCAAAGAAAACATCAGTCAAGTTAGCATCCCCATCCTTCTGTCTGCCTAGTATTCAAGTCCCATTTTTCTTTTACAAATGATTTTTTCCAGGGGAAGAAGAGTTAATAATAAAGCAGAAGAAAAGATGTTGGCAAGGCATTTTGCACCCTTGCAAATCCCAGCACTGAGAGCAATCACAAGTCCAGGTTACAAGCCTATCCACTGACATACACCTACCCGTGCTCCATCCTCCCCCTCCACCCGTGTCCAATCCGGGGCCCTTCCCGCAGGGCCTCAGAGCATCACGCAGCAGCAGGCACCATGCAGCTGCATGGGATCGTACATCTGCTTCTGCCTAGCACAGAGGCTCAAACCTCTCCCTTCTCCCCCCTAAAGCAAAGGGAAGGGTGATGAAGGAGATACAAAGACCTTGTATTATCACCTCCTCTGGCCTCCTGAAGCAATGCCACTCACACAATTCAAAGCAAAAGTTGGGGGGTGGAGGGCAGGAGGTGGGAACCAGCAATCAGTCAGAACAGGCAGGAGAGTCAGAAACCTTTAGAAATAACGGACCTTTGGAAATGTACACACAGAGTAATCCTCTTCACGGAAGTTACCATCAGGTGAAATACCATTTTGATTTCTGATTAGCTGGTTTGCTTAAAGAAAAAGCACACCTGTGCCTTTTTTTTTTTTTGCCTTTCCATGCAAAACCTCAGGGTTTTTTTTTATTTGCCTAGCCCCCAAAACAACAGGAAGGCAATGACTTATTTAAGGCAACCCTTTAAATACTTTTCTAAAACAGACCTCTCTTTGGCAAGGAGTCACAGGCACAAGACACAGCCACACACTCCAGTAAAGGTCACCGCTGCCTTGCTAAATTCCAGTTCAGCTGGAACTACAATCTATCACAGGTTTTCCCCTTACGATTTCAGTTATATATAGAATCAGTTAGTTCCCCTGCTAACCCACTATATGTGATTCTGCTGTAAGTTGTAGAGTCGCTGTAATTGACACTGCATTTCTCTGTTAAATGAAATATTTGAGGGATCTTCTAAGAGATGCAAAAGATTTCTTTAACTTGTATTTGCAGAGCACTGAAATTCTCAAGTGGAAGCTGTTAGTAAGAACTCATTTTACAAATGTTAGTTGGACATATTAACTATACCACATTAGAATAATAATTGTGTTGTGTTCTCCAGCGTCAGATGCCATATCTACAGGCACTGTTTCCTTTCCAGTTCAGTAGAATTTCACACATTCTTATAAGATGATTGGGGTTTTTTCCAGTTTAACAATGTTGGTATTTTCAAGGAAAGAGAGCTTAAACATGTTCCAAGAAGCTAAAATAGTTCGGTGTACTGCTATACCACTGGACTCTAATGGAACAACTCCTGTTTTTTTTCAAACCAGCAAAAGAACAAAATCAGGGTTTATAGTTATATGCAGTATGGTACTAAAGCAATGACAGGAGCAAGAACTTAATTATCTACTTATTTGTGGTGATGCTATCATATGATGACTGATGCCAGTCACAAGCCTTCTGTATGTTTGCTGGCTGACAACAAACATCAGAAGTTTGAAGTGCTGGGGCTCTTCTGAGTAGGGTGTATGAGCAAGCAGCCAAGTAAGAGTACAATGAATCACACCCTTTTACAAGGAAAGTTTCATGCCTAAAGTTTTAATATTTGGGTGCAATGGTAGAAATTTGTTTTCTCTCTCATTTCTCAAAATATTTTAACATACAATTAGAGGTTGAACTGGTAACTAAACCCATGAAAAGCAGATGAGAAAAATGTCATCATACTGACAGCATGGGAGATAAGACTGTAAGTAATCATTACCATAATATATATGTTCATGTGTTCTGAAATAAAAAATCTAGAAGAAAGCAAAGTACCATCAGTTCCTGATTAAAGAGTACTTAAACCCATGGAAGCCCAACAATTTCTGAATGACTTTTGTGTGCAGCTGCTGTGCTTCTTTGCATGAATGAACCATGTTCTATGCTTGGACTTCTTTTTTGGACTCTTCCATAAAGCTATTTTCTTCTCACCAGAAGAGAACCCATTTTGTCCAAGGAACTTTCAATATACTAATGAGTATTCACAGTACCTACTACTGACATCAAATTTAACATATTCTACCATTCTTATACATTGTAAATTGGTGGCAGCTTCAGCGTAAACCCCACTCTAATCATGGCTTTAAAATACAGGTTACACATGCAACAAAGGTGCAAACCACTTGCACAAGACCGAGTATGAAGAAAGAACATGGTTGCAGAGACTTGCCTATAACTCAGCTGCATGTACAGATTCTTATTTCAATATGATAAAATCAAATTAAAGCTTGAAGCCTAGTTCGCATCTCTTCTGGAGGAAATCAGTGTAGCACAGGAGAAAGACAAAGCTAGAGGGGCCAAAAAATTCAGCATGATTTAGACACATTAATATTCTTACCTTAGTTCAGGAGAACATTTGTTTTCTTTACAGTTTCTACATTTTTGACTGTAAAAATAAAAATAGGAGATCATAAAGATGTTCAAAAAGAAGGCAAGAAAACTTCACTGAAGCCTATTATACACAGAGATGTT
The DNA here is from genome assembly GCA_013401315.1 of Balaeniceps rex. Lineage (NCBI taxonomy): Eukaryota > Metazoa > Chordata > Aves > Pelecaniformes > Balaenicipitidae > Balaeniceps > Balaeniceps rex. Next base: position 10,820 of record VYZW01048502.1, on the reverse strand, counting down.
ATTGTAATTTTCAGTAGAGGAAGATTCTAAGATGCAGATTGCTAGCAGCTGGGAGAGCATCAAGAACTATCAAGGCGGGAGAGAGACACACAGACATAGCTTGGCCTGTTCTTATATTTTCCTCTGAGCATCTCTTTCTGACAGAGACAAGACCCTGCACTAGGTGGACTTTTTACTGATGAGCAAATAAGCACTCCCTGTAGTCCACTTATTCCTGTACTCCTGTTTGCAAAGTACCTCAGACACACCTCTTAGAACTTGACATTGACTTTTCTTCACAAAAGCTGGACATTTGAGAGACCACATATAACTCATTTTATTCTCATGTTATAGATCTTAGGCTAGATGTCTCAATCTTAACCCCCTTCAAGAGCAAAACTACTTGTCTGGACAGAAACATAGGCTTACTGGTTACTGTAAAGGAAGGCTAAGTGGATCAATCCAGTTTACCTTTACCAAAAAACTATTCAAGAGGAAAAAAAGACCACTGGATTATGTAAGGTGAAAGACAACTAATACTAGACATAGTTTATAGTTTATTCCTGTAAGAGATGGACATTCATAAAAATCAAGTGAAGCAATACCATAATGCTTTTCATTTTCACTGAAGTAATCATTTGAAACACTCTAGGTAAGTATGAGGGTAATGTTAAGCAATGTAATATGCATAGTCCTGTCCAAGTGATTAAAAAATTGATCAACACAAGCAAATCTGCTAGCTGAACATGGTTTGAAAAAAATCAATCAGAAATGTTCTTCAGTTTTGTCAGGTTAAAAAGGGGAAAGCCAAATTCAATTCTGTGCTAAACTGTTCATAATGCTTTGGGATTTCTGCAGGTTTTTCTAGGGCCATCAACAAATTTCTTTGACAAAAGCTCCACCTCTGATGTTTATACCAATGTAAAGAGCAACTTGGCATCTACTTTCGAAGGTCATTAGACAAACCCCTATTTTTAAATTCTTTGTAATTTTTACAAGGAAAATAACAGCAGTGATGTGTAAAATATACCTCAGTAAAGAAACAAAATGAAACACCATTTTGTATAGAAAGGTATCACTGCAGAAAATGAAAAGCAAGTGTAGAGATTAGATACATTAAAGAGAACACATAGAAACATACTATCCAAGGTGGAAAGCAAACCACTTGACTAGAAGTATGAAGAGATGTTCAAAACAGAGATAACACTTTATGCTCATAAAAACAAGATGAGATACTTCCTCTAGAAAGAGATAAAAGATTCCCAGTATGTTACCACACCAAAACCACTCTAGCAAGAAGCAGAACTATCAACAGATATGAATGCGAAGATGGCCGTTTCTTGCCTTTAACAGGTCAATTGAATGTGCCAGGCTGAGAAGAATTAAAAAAGAGAAAGAACCCAATTACATTTAATTCTGTGATATTCTGCTTTCAATGTTATGAACAGAAACACAGGAGATATCTTAATTCATTTTCCTGATACATATTAATCACTGTCTTCATCACACCAATCCTTTCCCTTTTAGAAAGGCTCTGCCATGAAAAACATACACTAGACACTGTGAGTATGAGCAGCTCTTCAACATTTCGGAAGCAGTCTATGCCTTATTNAACAGCTGTAATACAAATGTGCAAGTGAACTGAATTAAGGCTGTCTGACAGTCTCATCCGAGGCATTTTCTTGATTGTGCATCAATATTCATCGTGCATCAATAAATATTTTTTCAGGTTTGTTGCTTGGATATCATAACACTGTATATTAGTCAGTCGGCCAATGCATTTTCTTGGACACTTCTATTTGATCACTTGAAAACATGATGGGGCCTATTCTATATACAACTTAGTTCTGTCTGAACCAAGCCCTGGTTTCAGACATCATCCCACATGAGAAATTGTTTGTTTGTTTTTTTTAAACTCACTTGTCAAGAGAAGAAAGGATATAGTGAGGAGAATGAGTGCAACTTCCATCCAGGTTGAGCCA
>VYZW01048494.1:2167-13935 GCA_013401315.1 Balaeniceps rex | reverse complement strand
CTGCCTACTTAAAGTACCAGGCCTTAAAAGCAAAAAAGAAAAAAAAGCTTCCACTTCATCCCTCCAATTCAAACAGAATTCCTTAACTAGCATAAAGATACCCCAACTGCAAAACACAAAAGCAGACAGTTCCTTCTACTGATGACTGCATTTTACTTTCAGCTCTTCTTTGCACTTCAGCTTATTTTTAGTTGTAGTTACTACAACAAACAGTGAGTATGGTGTTTCATTATATAGGACAAAATGCCAAGAAATAAGGATAAAGGTATTTGTACAGAAATAACAAAATCTTTAACTCCATACATGTCACCAAATAATTCTATCCAGAGATACAAGGGGGGAAAAAACCAACCTGTTATTCTAGAATATAATAAAGTTAGCCTTCCTTTAAAATATTCCTCATTGTACATTCACTGAACAAGTATGAAGATCAGGAGAATTGAAATATTTTTATTTTTTGCCTTGAGCAATTCCAGAACAGTATACTATTCCTTTCCAAAAACACAAAGAAAAGTTGACTTATAACTAGAAGTTGAAAGAATATTTACCACATGAAATTTCCCTTTCCTACTAAAATGAAAAACGTGTATTTTCAGCTCTTGCTGGTGTCTAACACCTTGTGCTTCAATTAAAACCACATTTGAAAAAAATATTGAGAAATACATTTGTCCTCAATGCTACCATTTATTCACAATTTTAGACATCAGGGAAGCAATACTGTGGACATAAATCTTACCACTGAGCTTCAAAATCTGTGCTAAGTGCACAATCCGACTATTAGAAGGTGTGGTTCACATCAAGAAATCCACAAGAACATTAATTTAGCAGCTATAGAAAACGAAAACCTAAATAAGTGCCTCACTAGAAAGGCTATGCAAAGCAAAAAACAATGATTACAGCAAAACACCAAGAACTTACAGTCCAGGGCATAGTTAAATGTATCAAAACAACAGAGTGCAAGACAGACACCACATGTCTGTGTCCAAAACTAGTACTGATTTCCCTCCCCCAACCTAAGACAACAATAATTATTNCAACTTGAACTGTTTTTGTAGACCCAAATTTGGGCATTTTATAGCTGTTTAGCTAACTGTATCTTGTATCAGTGGGTTCATCGTGTGTCTGAAAAATAAACAACACAAAACAGAAGAGCTACTAAGAAAAGAATAATCTACTGATGGGAATCAACTTTGAAACCAAGAATATGAAAACTTCTTTTATGGACATTCATACACACATATAGTTATCACGTTCTTGTCCATAAAAATTACTGAACTACAAACAGCTGAAGAGAGAAAACAACTAATATGAGATCACATGCATGTACACCACAATATCGAAGTAATATGAAAACCCTGAAAAGCCTCATAGGAGATAATTAAAAAAAAAAGACCACACACAACCTGCTATCAAATGCAAAGACTAACTCATTTGTATAATTAAGAAATAGCTGAAGACACTTTGGCTTTCTGGATTGCTACCCAATTTCCCAAATACATCTGTACCATTGCTAACGACATTAGACTCTGCAAAGAGCAAAACTTAAAGATTCACATTCAGAAACATAAAAAGATGGTAGTAAAGACCTACACTTAATCAAGTTACAATACAAGGCAAGCAAAACACACAAGCTTTCCAGACAACAGTCCCTTGATAAAAGCAGATAGACAAGCAGGAGTGGGTTCTTAAGAGGCTACTAATTTTTCTGACAAGCTAGTCATTAACAGATCTCAGAATACACAAGAGTTAAAGAAAACTGGGTGCTATCAGAAATGTCATTCCTTTGGAAAGAAAGGAACTTAATTTTCTCCTGGAAGCAGGGCTGGGTGAAAAAAACAGTCCCAGCACAACCACACTGTTAAAAGTGTGCAGCCATGAACATACACATATGGCTGGGGATTCAATAGTTCAATTTGAAAATTCTCTGTACCACTTGCAACAAGACTCAGACTAAAACTCTGCATCTCATAAAACAAATTCAATGTGGCATCTTAATTACACTCCAGGAAAAGGCAGATTTTGAAAATAAACCAGGAGTACTCCGCTAGTTTCCATGATGATATAACCTACGTACTTTGTACAGAAAATATAGGAGACTTGCCTAATGTAGGTAAGAGATATTCAAAGGTGCTGCAGGTAGCAGACAGCATGAAGCTAGCTGTAGCCAGTCAAGACTAAAACAAGAGATTGTTCTCAAGCTGTCAATAGAAAGATAACAGATCAGTTTATGGAATTTTAGGTTTGCCTCACTTACAATAAAGATAAGCAAAGAAGTCACTGTAGAGGAAATGACTGACTCAGTCTGAGTAACATGACCACAAAAAAACATTACAGAACACATCAAATCAAGTGGAGAGTAGGGAGTAGGTATCAAAGCAGGCGATCTATGAAGCAGTGTGAATGAAGTCCTGAAAACACTGAATAAAAAGTTTTTTAAAAAAACCTAAAACCACACAGACTGCAATTTAGCTATGAAATAGCAGGATACAAAGCATAGCAGCATACATGCACTGCTTTTGTGCCTTGAACAGTGCAACAACTAGAACTCAGCCACATAAAATTTCTGACCGAACAAAAATAGGTTTTCATAGCTTATAATATAAAATATTGCCAGGCATTACTAATGGAATAAGTCATTGAAAGCTTATCAATACACTTGTTTAAAAGTAAAAACTTACAGCCACTGGTTTACGTGATGTCCAAAAATACTTTATATAAGTATGCCAAATTCTACTAAAGTCAGCAAGAATGAGTCTGACCCTTAATAAAAGAATGTTTTGAGAACAAAGCCTGTTCCTTACTGTACTAAATTTAAATACACCACCATCTGATACATAACACCAACTCACTGAGTCCTCACTTCAGTAATTCTGTCAACATACCACCAACTTTTCTTTAAGTAAATCCAAGATTTAACAGGTTTCTCACACTGCCAACAGATAGCTAAGTCTGTGCTCAGAAGCATGGTGGATAACAACGAAAACACATTCAGGATGGCTTTAATAGTCTAAGACTGCTGCTTTCCTACCGTTATGGAAAAAGAGTAGGAGAAAAGACACACTTTTTCGCCTGTAATCTGGTGTACTTTTAAGGATGTTTGCATGACTGATATTACAACGCACCACAGCTATTAACAGGAGTTCAAAATGAGGGCAAACAGAAATACGTGTGTATATAACTTTCACCAAAGTGTGTCTTATAACTTAGACAGTATCCTAAAAGTAGTAGTTTCTGATTTTTTTCTGAATCCGCAAAATGATAGATTGGTAAAGAAGACAGTATGTAACATGAACACCCAGCACAGAAGTGCAAAGTGTTACGTGAGTTTCAAAATTATCTAAGTACCTAGACAAACTACTCTAACTGCAATTTTCTTTTGAAAGAGAAGACAGAACTGAATGCCAAGTGTGAAGGGACGAAGAACAGGTTCTAACAAAGTGTCGAAAAATCTGTTATAATTCTCTCTGCCCCACTCTCTCCAAGAAAACAGATTAGTCAAATTTGCAGTCTATGCTCTGTTTGTCCAGAAATACTTAAAAAATAATCACATTTTTAAGAGGTCATGCATGCTCATGACTCTACTGCACATGGATAAGCTCAGTCTCAACAGTCTACTGAAGCCAAACTACTCAAAAATCTGATGTATGTTTTTTTCGTGAATTTATTTTATTGTAACATCAATAAGCCGCAGCATCACAGAAGTATTTTATTTAACCACCTCTTCCTCAATAATTAAAACTTTTAAATAAGAAGGACCTGTTGTGAAAGTTATCCTACGTCTATGCACCACCTGCTGCACACTGTTTCATCATCCTTCTGCTCTCCAGCTGGACACTTACACAAACGTTTTAAACAGCTTGATCCATTATGCAAGGTGTGCATCAGTTGCTAAAGTAACTGCTTCAGATACCCACTGTGATCAACAGTTGCAGACTCTCATGCCTGATAAAACAGATGCCAGACAAGGAGTCTGCGAGTTTGCAGTACACATTTATGCTCAGTAAAATACGAAGTTTAGTTTCAATGTTTTTCTTACACATTTTACCACTGTCTACCAGTTTGTAGTCCCCTTAACTTCCCCCAGAAAGGAGGAAATAAAAAACCTTAAAGTATACCTTCAACAGCTTTTCCTTGGAAATAGGTATATGCACACCTGTCTTGGGATATGACAACTACCATTTGAGAATTTATACGCTGCACCTCTTACCAGGAGAAGTCTAAAACAATCTCTTGGGAACAAGAAGACACTACCCCCTTTGGAATTCTTGTTCACTGACACAAGGTAACTTTATTCTCTCTAGATATTGCAGATGTTACCAAAATGTTAAAAGTTACTTACGGTTTTCCCCCAGGAATCCCTGCTAGATTTGGAGGGATCCCAGGTACTCTCATGTGAGGCGGAGGATCAAACCCAACCTGACAATGAAAAATGAATTAATCTCACACTTGCAATTTCTCATTCAGCAAGCCCCTTTTCTTCACCCCCAAGATACGCATTTAACCAAAACGTGGCTTTTACCCCCAGTATTAGGTAAGTGCATGTCCCTTCGTAGCGGGGGAAAAACAAGACATTTTCCCTAGGCATGCTTCTGCTAGAAGTATTCATATGTGAATAGAAAGCCAATAACGTATATCACGCTTTCACATCACTGAGTGTAACACAAATACCCCTGTGTTAGCACAGAGCTAGCCCTGGAATTAGAGTCCGTGGTGTGTCGGCATGTAGCCATGCCAGTGCTCTTTAGCTCTGCAACAGCTAGCGTGTACCCATGCAGGCACGGTGCGGTGTTGGAAAGCAGCTTCAGGCCCCAGCTAGAATCTGTGCATGGCTCCACACTGCACTGTGTGGGCACATCAGCTGAGGGATCTCTCACAGAGCTACACCGCAGAGTGCAGACAAATGTGTCAACAGCTTAAATATACTATGCTCTCTTTACATACTGCAATTCCACTAAACTTTTATATCCTGAATAAATATGTACATCGAATAATTCAAACAGAAATTCTGGACCAGAGAGACTTAGTTTTTCTTCTGAACAGCGTACCTGAGTCAAAATTCTTACTGCTTTAAGGAGCGCATATGCTATCTAGAATTTCCACATTTTCACATAAAAGCCCTGTTTACCAGTTTGAGAAAAGTAGCCATATCTACAACAATGAGAAGATGACAAGTTTAAGTCCAGTCTTGCAAATTTACAAGTAGGTAAGTTTGTCTATGCATAAAGCTGCCATCAAGCTCATGTTTGCAGAAACAGGCCCCTAGGTTATTCTGCTCGACAGCAGCTGTAACTACTATACTTCATTTACTTACTACACTCACAACAGCAACTATTCTTAACACACATTATCACAGAGCTCCAAGATATGTATCGACCAACTTCTCATGTTGATTTCCACAAAAAACAAAATACAAGGACAGACACATAGATAAAAAGACTTCTACATGCTTCAAGATTAATTTGGTATGTCTGTACGGAACACAGATCTGGTTCAGCAAGAGAAAAGCAATGTCCACAGCACCAATGAAATACTTTGTAGCTACCAAAACTACCTTTTCATTTAAAGCATAAAATAATTTTCTGGCATTTATTAATCAGTCAAAGCACTGATGAAGGTGAAGAAAAAAGGAAACATACATAAATACACTGAGATTCTTTGTTTTCAAGGTGCAAATTTGTTTCTCCAGCCATGCAGCAAAGTGAAACACACAGTGAAGCTGTCAAGCCTTAGGCGCTGTTATAACTTGGGAATTTGACAGTGCTAAATGAAGTACGTAGCTCTCCTCAGTGAACCACAACTCACGACTGAGATTGTATGCAACGTATGGCCTACCATAGGAGACCTTCCATAGGCAACCACAGCAGCTGCAGCAGCAGCAGCACTCATCTGGGGCGACATATTGTGCAGACTGGCATAGGCAGCCCCTGGACTGGTTAACTCTCCGTTCATGCCAGCATGAGGTACCATTCCAAATGGAGCAGGGTACGGTCCTGGTACTGCCAGAGGTGTCCGCAAACCTGCAGCTATGGAATAATGAAATCAAGTAGTTTTATTTATATATTCCTGCATACAGGGAAGAAAACAGCCCTTTTTTTCCCCTACAATAGCTCACCTTGCCCTCTCACATACAGACACTGCCAAGAAACACTGCCATAATTTATCAGTACCACCACCTCTTTTCACTCAGTGTAAATAAGATCTACTGAAGTCTGAACTTGCTGATTATTTCTAACAATCTCTTCTAGCAGCACCTATTTCCATTTCTGTAATATTTCCCTGTTTACATTAATCTCTCCTTTGCCAAATTAAGCAGTAAAGCTGACAGACATGGTTTACACAGTTCATGGCTGAAGTAACTGTGCTGTACCAGCCTGAATAGCAAAAGTAAACTTCCCCCTGCATTTGTCAGGATTTACACTGCAGCAAATATTAGCAGACTCAGACAAAGAGTTAGAGAAGAGATTGCATTCAGAATAAGTACCAGAAACTTCTGAGAAGTCATTTTATATTGCATTCAGTCTCTGGATTATTTGCAAAAAAGATAAAGACAAAAGTAAACAAAGAAGGATAAGAGATAGAAAGATATTCAAACTCTTGATAATCCAAACATCTGCTTCTCATCAAGCCCTCTCTTGATATCAAGAGCAGAGCAATACATTTAGTTAACATTCGCACAGAACTACATATGTGAAAAAAGATTCATTTTGGAACCATAAAAACACGTGAGGTAATGCATTACCAGCTTGGTTAACCAGAGGGTCCATTGTTGGAGGCTTGCCAAGGCCTGGACGAAGTCCTGGAGTTGCACTAGTGCCTGGGGTTGGCACATCACTTCGAGGAGTTGGTGTGCTGGATTTCAGAACAGGCGTGCTGGCTTTTTCATGCTGGTATCATTAAACAAATTAAATGAGTATTATTTTTAATCCAGGCCATATTATACAATTTATCACAACAGCAGCTGGGATCCTGGGCACCTACTACCTAGTCCCTCAGCCAATTTTCATAAATCCATGCAATGCTGACAACATTAACTTGTGAGAGAGAAATGCTGACCTTTTTGATTGCTGCCAAAATTAAAATAAGAAAAGAAACATAGAAAGTTATTTTTCCTTCTTCCATTGGCATGAAAAAAAAATGCCTGAGCTAATTTTTTTTTCAGGACAAATACAGTATGCATCACCAAATTATTTTAGCTTGAAATCGTTACTGTCTCAATTATTATTGGACACAGCAAATCTCAGTACAAAACCAAAATACCACCACAGTTGATAGTATCAAAAAACTGTGACACAAAAGCCACAGACAGTCTGATCAAATTATCAGTGATACTTCAGGAAAACTTTTCAAAGATTAACAGCTTATTTAGAAGAGTTTAACAAAAGCCTGGAGAACTTCTTAGTGACTATATACAGACTATGTTAAACCATAAGCTATTGCTCAAGAAAAAATAAACAACGCTTAAGCGACTCTTGTATTTTGTAGTAAATTTGCAACTCATTTGACAAAAATGTAGGAAATACAAAAAAATCAAGATGAAGCAGAAAATACTGCTGAGGAGGAAAGCTTAATAATACTATAAAGGTCTGGAAAAACAGTAGTCTATTTCAGCTTCAAATGTTTAAAGCCATGTACATTCTGCCACAAGTAGTTGCAGGAGAATGGAGAGTTAAGACTTCACAAAAAAGAAGAACATTTATCTGGACAACAGACTGCTACCCACCAGATTCATTTCTTTGGATTTGAGGGAAGTGGAACTTCCTGAAGAGGCCGTAGATGCTGGACTGCTAGAGGCGTCTTTCTTCAGCAGGCGGGTTTTATCTATGCCGTTTTCGCGTGGTGAATGAGTGGGACTTGCCCTTGGGGAAGAAGGATCCTAAAACAATGGGAAGGGAAGAACAGCACAGAACTGTGTTATGGGTTGGTACACAAACACCACTAAGAAGTCAAGGGGGAAAAAAATAGAAGAATTTAAGCAGTAACTTCAAATGACAAGACATTTTGTTATCCCTATAGAAAAAAAGCTGAAATCCCTTCATCAATTTAGAGACATAAGTAAGTTCATATAGTAAGCAATATGGTTTTATTTTACACTACATGTAATCATAAACTGTTTCCAAGCACAGAGCTTGCAATCTAAGTATACCTAAGTACAAGCTAAGGCAAGTGTGCACAACACGTGATAAGAGCAAGAAAGACCAACAGTAACTGCAGTAAGTTCACGCTGTTTTTTCCATGTACGTTCTCCACGCGCAGCTAGTGACAACAAACATTTCAATAATTTATTTTAGGCCATACAAACCTTGCTAATCTCTATCTTCAGAAGAAGAGATAAAGAGGCATGCTTTATATGCCATAATATCTGTCACTTCTTTCTAAATACCATCTGCAATTGCCTTGCTACTTAAATCTACAGGAAAAACCAAAATCACCTCTCAGGTGATTATCTCTCTCTCTTCCAGAGGCACTTTCTGCGTTTACTTTAACCTGAAATAGCCAGCCCAGCAAGCTACAATGCCATCAGAGCTCTACAGGTTCTCCATGCTCCTTTGGCTCAAGAGAATAGCAGCAGGGAGGAAGCAGTCCTCACAAGAGGGCACAAGTCTACTGATCCATTATTGAGCAGTTTCATTCTAAGTAGGGCTTCTAAAATGATTACTAAAATGCCCCCGGGGAGGGGGAGGGTGAGCGAGCGGCTGCGTGGTGCTTAGTTGCCGAGTGGGGCTAAACCACGACAGTTGGATACCCATTTTTCTATTTGGCTGACATCATTTGGGCACTTGGAGCTGCTGAAGACACTTCTTCTCTGTCAGCTTCTCTCCCTGTGCTACCTCGCTACCATATTCAGGCTTCCTAAATCTCTTTGTTGTATGATTTAAAGACAAAGAAAAGGGAAGGCCCATCCCTTCACCTTGATGCCACTGCCAAATCTCTGCCCTGGAGAAAAGAAGTGGCTATAACCTCTGGCAAATTTTGTTCATTCTGACTTCAGCTGACTTCATTCTAAAAAACAAACATTTCTGGAAAATGCTGTCTTTAACGTGCGATGTTAAAATACTAGTCATTTTTAAGGTACAAAAAGTTTTTAATAATACTCCTACTATTAAATACAAGGTTAAGTATTGTCTTCCTTTTTCATTTGAAGTTAGTAGTTTGAAAACCTCAGCCCTCCACCTGCCTCTCACAACTCTCTCCACTACAGAGCAGCTGTGAAGCATCAGAACGTAACTGTGGAGGGAACAGACCTGGACAAAGCAGCAGAAGGAAAAGCCGAGAGGGCAATCAAATAAAGCTCAGAGGAAGACATAGTAACTGCAGTACTAACAAAAAGAAGTTGTGAATATTTTAACATATCCACACAGAGGATTCTTTTTCTTCTAACATCTAAATACACTTTTCCTTTAACCTTTGGGCAAATGTCAAGACTACAAAAATGAAAAAAGTTACCTCATTGGATACATCTACAACCAAGTTATCGTCACTCTTGTCCCCATCACTGTCCTATTAAAAATAAATAAATATAGTGTTCATTTCAATTAGTACATTAAGAGCCCAGAGAGAAAGACTACGCATCTACTCAGACATTTTTTTGTTTTTCCTAAACAAAAAGCAAACAACCTTTCATTAACTTATTAGCAATACGGAAAACAATGAAAACAGGAACATAACACCTTATTTCTGCTTCAATAATAAAACCCAAATAAGGTAGAACTAGTTGAAAGGTGGTGGTCTCACCATCGGTGCAAGATGGTCCAAACCCCCTTCTTATTACCATCATAAACAGTGTTATCACTACTCCTAAAAGAGAAACTCATTGTGTTCATATGCTAATCTTATGTGTTAATCTTATGGAAATTACTTCTTGTGCATACCTGAAAAAACAACAGATCTCAGAAAACTGGAGCTTTTTGGCATTTGTTTGATGAATCAACTTCCTCAAAGTGATAGGACAATTTTTCTCCTTTTCCAGAAAGGCAAGTTTTGAAATGGAAAGTTCTGGGGAAGAAAAAGCTTCAGAAATGCCAAGGCATTTCAACATTTCTGCCTAACAAAACCAAAATACTTTGACATTCCTAAATGGAATTGTTTTATTGTGGCTTGCCAAGCTGCATTTTGACTGTGTCACATAAACCTGTGCTCACCTGAGCTGCTCTAGTGCCTCACGATAGCTGTTACTTAAGTGCCTCCTGGTCCCTATCTCCAAAATGGTCTGGGATGCCCCAGTAGACACGTTCTATGACACACAGTGTTCTAGTGATTTCCACAGTGCACCATGGTGGTTCAACCAGAAGGTGAGTCTTGACTCAAAACCAAAACCAACCAACCAAGCAAAAAAAAAATCAAGTGAATGACAAAACTACAAATTTTCGTGTGGACAAGTTTGACATTTCCAACAACAATACTTTTAGTTGAAAAGTTTCTAGGCAAACAAATCAGACATAGAAGATTGCTCAGACTGTCCCCCATCTCTTGCTTTCAAAATGTCTGGGCTACCACACTTAACACTGGCAGACAGAGAGTAAAACACCAGTTCCTTCCTCTCACTTCAGGCCATAATTTTTTTTTTTTTAAAAAAAAAAAGCAACAAAACCAACCAAAACCCAAAACACCCCAACAGGTAGTTTCAACCCTTCCCTTTGCTTCAGCAGCTGAATATTGCTCCAAGAAATACTGCAAACATACTAGGGACCCAAGGGTGCCACTGAAGACAGAATGGTGGCTCTTTTTGCCACTCAGGAAGCTGTCCAACCAAAGGGTGCAAAAGGAAAAGGAACAGGAAAGCTTTAGCCCCAGTTATCTGCCACCTCTTGAAAAGTATGAACCACCCAGAAGGCAAGAATAGGTTAGAATACATTTGAACATGTGGGAGCACAGTAGGTGGGACACTTGTTCACCAGAAATACTGCCCCTGAGGAGGGCAAAAATAGCTGCCAAGCAACAGTTAAGTGCACTCCACTGACTTTGTCATATTGAGAAACAGAAATTTATTGGGACTATCAAAGGCATCTCCCATAGGTATTATTGATATCAGAAGATTTTCCTCACTAAAAAACCCACAGGTTGAAACTATACAGGTCCTAACATGAAAATTAGCCAGAAGTCAAAAAGAAAAAAAAAGAAAAATGCATTTTGCATCTTGTTTCCAAAAGCAACAATTCCTACAACTCATTTATCTCCCTTCTGACAAACTTGTCCCTACAAGAGCCTCATCTAAAATGAGCTTGAAATCAGCAGCTCTGTTTGCAGAATTGGGAAAATTTTAGAAAGAAAGATCTTCTTCCAGATTAGAATAAATCTGGAACTTTCAAATACCACTGTTTTTCTCAATTCTTTATTTTGATGCTGCCTTTATGCGTAAAATTCATTTCAAGTGCACAGCAAACAGAACCACACATTTAAAAAGTGGATTAAAACAAACTGCTTCTACAGTGCAATAATACCCTTTCCATTTCTTTCCAGCAGAAATACAAGTAAAATAAGCAAGTTAAGCTTTTTCTTCCTTTTTTTTAATATCAAATGTAGCTTAAGAATGCTTAATCTTCAAGTATTTAAAATGAAAAATGCCCATAGAATATCAAACCCTCAAAGTTGAAGGAGTAACATGGGGAAGTTTGCCAAACCCTTCTGTAATCAAAACAGGATTATTAGAAAGTGGTGGAAATACAGCTTGCAAAACCTAACAGTACTACACCACCACAATGTGCAGAAAGGGGAATGTAATCCCATCTACTGTCAGTAGCTCCAGGGATATCCAATAGCTGCTCAGAGAT
>VYZW01048491.1:12273-22672 GCA_013401315.1 Balaeniceps rex | reverse complement strand
ACCGGGGGGCTCCGGCAGCGCCGCGCTCGGCCGCCAGGGGGAGAAAGGACCCAGCGCAGCTCCCAGTCCAGCCCAGTGCCCCCAGTACGGCCCTGCACCGCCCGCCCCCAGTACTGCCCCCAGTACAGACCTGCACCGCCCCCAGTGCGCCCAGTACTGTCCCCAGTACGACCCTGCACCGCCCCCAGCGTGCCCAGTACTGTCCCCAGTATAGCCCAGGACCTCCCAGCACCGACCCCAGCGCCTCCCGGGACTGCCCAGAGGAGCCCAGTACCACTTCCATTGCCCCCTATAGAGCCCATTACCACTCTCCCACCCCGTGATCCCAGTACCACCAAGTATGGGCTCCCAGTCCCAAATTCTAATGCCCCAGTACTTCTCCTGGTGCTCCCAGTACTGACTCTGAGAGCTCCTAGTGTTCCCAGTACTGCCCATTACCAACCTCCAGTGTCCCCAGTACTACCCCCAATATAGTGCAGGACCTCCCAGCACTGACCCCAGTGCCTCCCAGGACTGCCTAGAGGAGCCCAGTACCACCCTCATTGCCCCCTGTACTGACCAAAGTGCTCCCAGTACAGCCCAGTATTGCCCACTACCACCCCCAGTGCCCCCTGTAGAGTCCCCTCCCCGGGCCCATGCCCCCAGTATCACGAAGTACTGGCTCCCAGTATCAAATCCTGGTGCTCCAGTACCACCCCCAGTGCCCCCAGTACTGACTCTGAGTGCTCCCAGTGCCTCCAGTAACACCCAGTACTGGCCGCTAGCCCAGCCCAGTGTATGCCCCCAGCCTACCCCTAATGCCCAGGCAGTACCGCCCAGTACTGCCACCTCCCCGTGCCCCCAAAGTCCTGCCCAGTGCCACCCCATGCAACCAGTGCCCCCGGATTCCCAGTGTACCCAGTGCTCCCCCAGGGCCCCCCCACTCCCCACCTGGCCCCAGCCCAGCCTTCTGCACCGCCGGCAGTGCTCAGGGGCAGAGTTAAGGGGATTATGTGATGGGGCCAGGCAGCAGCGCAGCCCCCAGCTGCGTGCTCCCCGTCCCCGACAGAGCACACGCAGGCGCCTGTGTCCATCCCAAAGCCAGTGTTTATTTGGGGGTGCCCCCAGCTGTGGCAGGGGGCACTTGCTTGGCCCCAGCCACCCCTGCGTTCCCCATGTACAACTATTTACAACCCCCCACACCTGCCAGGGTGCCCCAAGGGGGAGGCTGATGGGCTGGGTGCCCCAAATGCCCATGCGTGCTGGTGCCAGCAAGTGCCAGCGGCTGCCCGAGGTTTTACCCTGGCATAGCCCTTTCTCCTTCCCTTTCCCACCCACAGACCCTGGCCGAGCCCCCACCGTGGCCCAGACACCTGTGTCCTATCTGGAGGATCCTGTCTCCCCCCCACCAAGCCCCTGAGGTGGGGGATGGGGCCGCGTACCCTGGCCCCACAGCCCCCTTCTCCTAGGCTTGCCTGGTGGTCTGCAGCTTCCCTGTGGAAAGCACTTGCTCCTCAATAACTGGGTGGGGAAACTGAGGCATGAAGCTGCAAGGGCTGTGCCAGGTTGCGGGGGGGCAGACCTTGTCCGGTGCCACCTCTCCCCTGCCTCATCCCCCCTGGCTGGAGTTTGTCCCCTTCCCCAGGGCATCACCCCCATCCCGCACCAGGACCCGGCACCTCTGGCTCCTGGTGCGGTGCCGTGCCCGAGCCGGGAGGAGACAGCGGCCACGGTGCCCAGCAGTCCCTGCACACCAGGATCCTGGGGTCCCGGGGTGGGGGGAAGACAGTGATGCTGGCTGCGGCCGCCCTGGGGGTCTCCGCTCCTCCCCGGGGCTGGGAAGCGGGGGTCGCATCACCCCAGTGGTTATGTACAACCTACAAATAAATACCGTCTCCCATGGGAGGGGGGAGCGCGTGTGTCTGCGTGCGTGTGTGCGTGGATGTGTATATATATATATATATTTATTTATAGATATTTTTAATATTAAAAGGGGGGAAAAATAGACCACTGTGCTAGCAAAGTCCCTGATGATGGTTTCATGTATGCCCGTAGGTCTCTGGCTGGTGATTCCGGCGGTTTCGAGGCTTCTTCTGGTCCTGCTGCTCCTTGGCTTTGAGGCCAGCCAGCGGCTGGGGGGGGCTAGCGGCCGTGTGCCGCCAGTAGCCCTGGCAGTACTGGTCCAGGAGTCCCATTTCGGGCTGGGTGAGGAGCCGCAGCAGGTCCTGGTAGCGGGGAGTGGGGGCACCCGGCAGGCTGGGGGGGGTCTCCGCCTGGACCAGCACGGCGTGGACGGCGCGGCTGCTGAGGACGCGGAGCTGCACCTTGGTCACCGTGTGCTTGAAGTTGTTCTCGGTGGCGGTGCAGGAGTAGAGGCCGCTGTCGGTGAGCTGGAGGGCGCGCAGCAGCAAGCCCTGCTCCGTCCGCAGCACCCGGCCCTCCACCCGCAGCTGGGGGGGGAGAGGCAGCATGGCTCAGCCGGCTGGCGCCCGGACCCCTGGCACCCCCTGGCCCCCCCGGCGCAGCACCCTGCCCTACCTCTTTCCGCCGGTCGCTGTTGTCCTTCTGCAGCAGCCACTTGATGCTGGCCTGGGGCGACCGGGGCTGGCACTCCAGGAAGGCAGTGCTGCCCTCCACCCCGTACTGCACGGCCTCCACCGTGTTCTTGTTAGCTGCAGGGGTGGGCCACGGGCAGCCGGGTCACACGTGCGCCTCTGTGGCCCCTGCCCCGCTGCCCTCCTGCCCAGCCCACCTGCTCTCCAAGGCAATGCTCCTGTCCACCTCCAGCCATGGGTCTACCTGCTCCCCAGCCACCCAGCAAGTGTGCTCCTCCTCTAGTGTAGCCATGCTTCCACAAGGGTGTCCATCCATCTATCCATCCATCCGTCCATCCGTCCATCCGTCCATCCATCAATCCATCCATCCATTTATCCACCCATGTTCATCTTCCTCTGAAGTATCTATCCATTCATTCATCTACACACCCATCAATTTGTGGTCATCCTTCCCTCACCGTATCCATCCATCCATCCCTCTATCCACCCATCCAAATCTGCTCATTCTCCTCCCTAACACACCCATCTATCCATCCATGTTCCATCCCCAATGTATCCATCCGTCCATCCACCCACCCACCCATGTTCATCCTCCTCTCCAACGTATACATTCATCCATCAGTCTGTCCATCCATCCACCCACCCACCGACCCACCCATCTGTGTTCATCTTCATCCCCAATGTATCCATCCATCCATGTTCATCCTCCTGTCCAATGTATCCATCCATCCATCCACCCGTGCTCACCCTCTTCCCGTATATCCACCCACACAACCATCAACCCACCAAGGCATCCATCCACCCATGTCCCCCTGGCCGCTGCACACACCCTCCTGCTCCCTGCCCTCAGCACACCACCCCAGCTGCCCCCCGTGCTGTGGGGCTGTGCCCCAGACCTCACTCACCGTTGGAGTTGTAGCCTCGGCACTGGCGGATGGGGTTGCCGTGCCGGACATCCTGCCGCCGGCTCCGCCTGTGGGGAGGCGGGAGGTGAGTGGGGGGAGCCTGGGGCTGGGGGATCCCTCCCTGCTGCTCTCCCCCGGCCCCCCATACCTCTTGGAGGAGGTGGAGTAGCGGGTGCAGGCGCTGCCGTCCCAGGCGCAGTAGGGGTCCCGGGCCAGGCAGCAGTCGGCACAGGCTTCCCCGTACACCCCGCAGCGGTGCAGGGCCAGGTGGGTCACGCCTACGGCCGAGGACACGTACAGCTGTTGCTGTTGGGGGGGACAAAGAGGACAGGGTGAGATGTCATCTCGTTCCCACCCTGCAAAGACCCCCCCGAGTGAGATGCAGCCTCCCGGTACTGGGACTGACTGAGACACCAGAGCCACCCACGGCCACCGGCGCCAGCTCGCCCTGGGGCCACCTGCGTGCCTCCTGCTCTGGTGCTGCAGTGACACCAGGCAGTGCCGCGGCCGGGCCCGTGGTGGGATCTGCCCAGTCCCCTGCCACGCGCCGTGACTCACCCTCTTGGAGGAGATGGTCATCGTCTTGATGGGTGCCGGCACCTAGATGGGAGCAGGAGCGAAGCAGATGGAGGGGTGAGCGCCTGGCCTGACACTGCAGCCCTGGGGTGGGCACCCCAGAACCCCCCAGGCAGCAGGGGTGGGCAGGGGCAGCTGTGAGGGGGCAGCAGGCAGGAGGACCAATGCTTGGGGTCCCTCCAGAGCTGGCAAAGGGGCTGTTGGTGTCCCAAGGGGTGGCTGTTATCCCAAGGGGCTGGTTGATGTCCCAATGGGCTGGTTGGTGTCCCAAGGGGCTGGTTGGTGTCCCAAGGGGCAGTTGGTGTCCCAAGGGGCTGGCTGATGTCCCAGGGGGCTGGCTGACATCCAAAGGGGCTGGCTGGCTGGGTCGAGGACACTCAGCAGAGGGTGGAGGACATGAGAACCCTTACCTTGAACACCTCGATCTCCTCCAGCATGAGCTCCTCCGTTTCCATGTCATCCCGGGGGAGCACGATGACCTTCTGCACGGTGCCCCTATCTGCAACACAACATGGTGCCCAGGCACTCAGTGCCACCCCTGGGCACCCACACCCTCCCCTCCTGGGAAGGGGTCCCTACTCTGGCTGGGGGGAGGAAGGACCCCCACAAGCCCATCCCCACCTCTCTCCTGCCGCAGCAGGCGGCTGTGCCTGGGGTGCAGTGTACCGGCTCAGGTCACCCCCCGTGGCTAGGGACTGCCAGCACCCAGGGCAGGGTAGGGACAGCAGCCGGGGACAGGCACCAGGGAAGGGGAAGGACCAGGATGGAGCACGGGGGCTCTAGGATGCACGTTAGAGCAGGGGAAACACCAAGCTGGGCAACAGTGCCCCCAGGATGGGCACCGGGGCTGGGGAAGGACAGGGCAGGATGCTGGTGCCTCTAGGATCGGCAATCGGGCCGGGGAAGCTCGAGGCTGGATCGCAGAGCCCTTAGGATGGGCACCAGGGTCAGGAAAGGATGAGGTTGGATAGCGGTGTCCCTTGAGTGGGCACCGGGGCAGAGGGAGGACCAGGCTGGATGGTGGCATCCTTAGGATGGGAGGTGTCATGCTGAATCACTGGCTCCGGGGACAGGAACCGGGCTAAGGGAAGAACCAGGCTGGATGGTGGGGTGCGTGGGATGGGCACCTGGGGCAGGGGAAGGACCAGGCTGGAGCCTCGAGGAGGGGCAGGGATCTCAGGGGGGGGTCTCAGCCCCTCGCCCCGCTCCAGCGTGGTGGAGAGCACCGTGCTCTGGCCAGCCCTGGTGGTGCCCGTGCCCTCCGGGGCCGCGCTGGAGCATGCTGCGTTCCCCGCGGTGTGCGGCGTGGGTACCTGTGCCCAGGAAAAGCACCTCATAGCGCCCGTCTGCCGCGTCCACCTGGTCGACGGCCACGGTGGTGAAGCGGTAGTTGACATTGGTGCGGACCACCAGCGGCTGGTGGTGGGTGGGGTAGACGGCGTGGTACATCAGTGGGTGCGCACGCATGAAGTTGATCACTTCGTCGGGGTAGTCCTTGGTCGACTTCATGGACGGGGTGAAGGTCCCCCCGGGGCACTGCGGCATGAACGTCACCAGTGCTCAGTGACCCCGTGTCAGGGCGTGGGTCCGAGGATGCCAGCTGCCCGGCAGGCACTGGCTCACCTCCCCGTGCATGCTTACGGGTACTTACGGTGCCTGGCCGGGGGTAGGGCATTTTGCCCGTGTAGGGCATCCACTGGTAGTTGGGTCCTTCCTTGTGCGCAAAGGGCCCGTTGAAGACCATACGGATGTCGGCCATGGAGTAGACACAGACAGCAGAGCCTTTGAAGACCGACCTGGGAGGAAGGATCTGCTACCACCCTCCGGCTTGGTGCTGCCACCACTGCGGCATCACCGGGACCCCCACCCAGCTGGGGACCCCCCCTCTGCTGCTCCATGCCGGGAGGGTCAGCACTCACCCTGAAGCGGAGAACACAGCGTAGATAACAGGGTTCTTGGTGTCCTGAGTCTGCTGGATGAAGACGTCCTCTTGGGACAGAAAGATGGAGGTGTCACCATGGGGGAGGCAGGACCCCCCCCTCATGCCCAGGGATGCCGGGGCAGGGTGGAGAGCAGCTCCGCATGGGAGAGGTAAGAGGTGGGGGGCAGCAAGGGGGTCCCCAGCCCTCCCCAGGGTGCCCCCCACGCCTGCAGGGGCGCAGAAGGCCCCCGCCTCCCCCCTCGCCCACTCACGGAGCTCGTCGAAGTGCGTTTCAATTCCGTCGGGTCCCGGCACAGAGCAGACGAGCCGGGCCTTCAGGAAGGTGCTCCACTTGTTCACGAGGCAGCAGTGGCCCCCATCGTCATTCTGCAACAGAGGGAACCCCGTGCTCAGCCCTGCCTGCCCCGCTGCCTGTTCCCTGCCTGCCCGCCGCTCTACCTACCAGGCAGATGCGCCCGATGCGGGAATAGACCCCAGGGCTCAGCGGGGCATCGGCCGACTTCTCTCGGAAGAAGAAGTAGAGCTTGTCGTCGTTCCTCTCGCTGCTGTCAGGGATGAGCTGGGCACGGACGAAGGCTGGGTCTAGAATGGCACGGCACAGCACCGTCAGCCCAGCGGCACCCCCTGCCCCATGCCCCACTGGGATGCTGAGCCCCCCTCTCCTCCAGCATTGCCCCACTCCTGGAAAAGCACTGCCACGGTTGCAGGGCGAGAGCTGGATCTAGACCAGAGCTGCAGAGGTGGGCTGAGGAACCAGGTCTCTCTGGTGGTCATCGGTGCTCCAGCAGGGGTTCAGAGCATCCCGGAGGACCACAGGGCGGAGGGCTCCAGCAGCTCTATGAGCAGCGGGGTGGGAACTGGTCTTCCTCCCCAGGGAGGAACCACACAGCCTGGAAGCTTCTCAGGAAGCTTCTCCCTGCCATCCATCAGCCAGTGCCAAGCCTGCGCTGACAGCTCCCCCTCTTCAGGTTACCGCCCCGCCGGCTCCCCGGCCTGGCAGGATCAGCCCATCTGCTCTGCTCTGTTTACTCAGCTGCCGCCCCGCAGGCAGGGGTGCTCCAAGGGGGGCAGGATGAGCGTTCGGGGTCACCGATCGCAGGTGACATGGCTGACATCTCAGCCCTGCAGAAACCCACGCACGGACCCCAGCAGAGCCAGCCCCATCTCTCACCAGCTGGCTGCTCCCAATGCCCAGTGAAGCCCCTGGCATGTCTGTCACCGTGCCCCACACAGCTATCCCCCTGCCCATCTGCCCTAGATTTGGAAATCCATCCATCCATCCATCATCAATCCATCCCCCATCCATCCATCCATCCATCCATCCATCATCCACCTGTCCATCCATCCACCCATCCATCCATCATCTGTCCACCCATCCGTCCACCCATCCATCAACTGTCAACCATCCATCCATCCATCCATCCCACACCACCACCCATCCACCTGCCCATGCTGGCTTCTGTCTCTGTCCCGGGAGAAGGAAGCAGTACGACACAACAGGTCTCATCTCTAGGGCTGGAGCCGTGGAGTCCCCAGGGAACCTGGACCAATGACACCCCGAACTCACCGTTGAGCCAGCGTGAATTGTACTGGTCTGTCCTCATGGCCGTCTGCTTGCCCATGGTGCGGAAGATGGCTGCGTCTGTGCCCATGAAGTCGATGTATACACCAGCGTAGAGCTCTTCATCTGCAGAGGGCAGAGATCAGCCAGGGGCTCCCGCCTAGTCCCATCCACCCACCTTCTCCCATTGCCCCAGGCTCCATCCAGCCCCAGCCCTGGCCAGTAGCCACCAGGCAACCAAGAGCAGTGGCCTGTGGCCATCCCAGAGAGCTCGGGAGGTTGGCACTGGTCTGTAACCAGGACCCCCACCTCTGCTGGGCCAGGTGCCCAAGGACTGGGCATCCCAGGTGCCCAGCCATCCGCAGCTGGAGCAGGCAGGGGTGGCAGGGGCAGGAGCCCGACTCCTTCGGGATATTTGGGCAATGCAGGAGGATGCTGGCCCCAACGAGCTACAGGACTCACTTATTAATGCAGAGACGGTGTCTACTTTGGGGTCGTAGGAACATTTCCCCTTGCCTGACTCCAGCTTGTCTGGCTCCAGGTAGAAGATATAATCCTGCAGAAGGAAGCAAATGGAGGAGCTGGTTACACTTTCACCCCTCCATCCCTGTGGCACCTTCCGAAGCTCTCTGGGAGAGGCAGCCTCCTCTGGGATGGAGCCCAGCGGTGAGGATGGATGTGGATGGACCACACTGGGGGTCTGCAGGTCTCCTGAGAAGCTGAAGCCCCTGCGAGCTACTCCTCCGACGCTGCTGGGTGCTTCTCCGTGCCCTCCACTGCTTGGAGACTTGGTTGAGCCACCAGGCTGAAACGGGGCATCCATCCCCCACGCCCGCTTCTGGGCAAACATCTCCCTCCAGACGCCTCTTCGCTCTGGCGGGCCGTGCTGCACATCACGGGGTGCCACTTGGCCGGCTCCAGGTCACGCAGCTCTGGCGGCTTCGGCAGGCAGGGTTTGGCCAGCGGCACAGCTCGGCACGGCTCGGCTGCCGGGCCGACCATGCTCCTCCTGCCAGGACCCGATTTCCAGCAGGCGCTGCTGGGGTGGCATCACGGTGAGACGCTGCACCCGCTCTGGGGGATTCACCCCATGCTGTTAGGAGCCGTCTCCCAGCCATCGCCTCTGCCTTCCCCACGGCCATCCCTGGCCCCGTCACACATCCCCAGCCGGGGTGAGACCCACGCTGCCTCCAGAGACGCACGCAAAATCCTCTGCCAGTGCTGGCTGGGGGCAGGCAGGGCCAGGCTGGCCCAGCCACGTCACCCCTCACCCCCAGCATACAGACCCCAGAGCCGGGATGAAGCAGCAGCACGGCAGCACCCACTGGAGGCGCAGGGGAGACCTCAGGCAACCAAATCGGGCTGGTGGAGCTGCTCGCTGGCCCCGTGCCCTGGCTTTGATGTCAGGGTGACGGACACGGTAGTGGTCACCCTCCGTCGAGAGGTGAGCAGGGTCCTGGAAGAGCCCTCGGCTCCAGGAAGGGCAGGAGGGGTGGGGAGCCAGGATGCTCACCGCGCACATCTCCCAGGGGAGGGTTTGCTGGCACCAGCTCCTCCTGGGGCACCCAGCCCCAGAGATGGGCACGGCCGTGCTTCCCCTGTCCCCATTGCCACACCGCGCCGCCTGCACAACCGTCACCATCACAAATGCCTCTGCCCGGCGCCGGCCCCGCTCCCGAGCTGGGCAAACCCTTCGCAGGGACAACCTGGCTCTCCAGCGCAGCCCTGGCCCCAGCCGCGCCACCTCACCCTCCCGGCTGGGCAACCCACGAGCCATCGTGGTGCCGGCACTGCCGCTTGGCTAATGCGCCTTGAAACGCATCGGAGCTTCCGGAAAGTGGGCGCCAGCAGCCTCCAGTGAGCCCCGACTTGGGGCTCGGGGAGCTGCACCGGGGAGCTTCTCCCCACGGATGCTGGGACCAGATCCGGCAGTGAGGGAGGAACTGGACGGCCTGAGGGGGCTGAAATGGCGACGGTGCTTCCCCTGCTGGCACTGGGGAAGGTGGCAGCAGGAGCTGCCCGCAGCCGGCCAAGCATCGCCCCCTGCCCACCTACCACCCCCCCTTGGAGCAGAGGGGCTGGGGGGGGCAGAGGGACGGGCAGGGGGGACCCCCAGGCTGCCGCAGGGTGCCCGCACCCCATGTGCTCCCCGGCCCATGCACCGACCCACGTTAGTCCGGAGGGGAGAGGCTCAGGGGTGACACTGTCAGGGCAGGCGGGACGCTGGGTGTCCCCAGAAGCTGGGGACGCTGTCGCCTCCCTAAGCCCACTTGCCCACCGGGATGACACAAGCCCCTCCCAGGGACGGGTGAAGCAGCTGCTCAGTGATGTTTGTGTAGACCCTACCGAAACACCTCCTGCACATTGCCTTGGCATCCTCCCCTGAGCTGTCCAGAGCCCCATGGCTCTGCTGACACGTGGCCCTGCTTCCAAAGGACACAGCAAGCCCGGAGCCGGACAAAGCCGGCGGTGGGGCAGGGGGAGCCACCATCCCTGACAGTGTCCCCCACGGAGGACCCGTGCACAGCCTGGGAGGAAGTAGTTAGTGAGAGAAGAAGAGCAGAGACACCAGGCCGGTGGCCGGAGGATGCTGTGCCGAGAGGGAAGGAGACAGTGGGGATGCACGGGGTGCCCGGCCTGGGGGTCAGAAGCATGCCGGTGGGAAGGAGAAGAAGCCCACGGCTCCGGTGTGGCCAGGGGAAGAGGTGGGCACGGCTGTGGCGGGCTCCCAGACCGGTTCCCACCTTGCTTTGTGCTGGTCTCGGGCTGAGGGGGCCGTCGGCGGATCTGCTTTCCCGGCCTCCCGGCTGGCTCGGCGGAAACCCCTGGGGAAAAGGAGCAGGGCAGAGAGTTAGCGCCGGCGGGGGGGGGAGGACCCCCC
>VYZW01048491.1:0-12258 GCA_013401315.1 Balaeniceps rex | reverse complement strand
CCCCCCGGGGCGGGGGCAGGCAGGGGGACCCCAAGAGCAGGGGTGCCGGCGGGGGGACCCGGATGCTCCAGGTTGGGCTGGCCTCCAGCAGGACCTTCTCCAGGACGGATCCTGCTCTCTCCCGCAGAACCAGGGTGCCCGGCGCAGGGCAGGAGAGCAGAGAGGCGGCTGCCTGCAGCCAGCCAGGTTGGGCTCACGCCCGGGGACAAAACACTGGCGCCTGCCACCCAGCTGGCAGCGCCCCGGGCAGAGGAGCAACGCCCCAGCACCGAGCCGTGCCACGGGGGAAACTACCGGCACCACGGGGGTCACCGGGACCCCCTGTCCTGCCACACTGCTGCAGGCTCCGCCGGAGGGGACACACGATGCTGTCCTCAATTGCACCGGCACCCCTGGTCCTCCTCAAATGCTGCCACTGCCCAGTCTGGTCCCAATCCGGTCCCAATCTAGTCCCAGTCCGGTGTGGCCTGACCACTCCCTCGGTGCCCGTGCCAGGCTCGGGGGGCACTGGGGCAGACGCCCATCCTCCATGTCCAACGCCGTGCTCCTCCCTCAGCTTGGGCTGGCGGCGCCTGGCTCGCTCGACAGCGGGAGAGGACACAGCCCGGGACCTGCCACCCCAGCGCGGAGGGGACAGGGACTCGCAGGACTCGGGGTCCCCCAGGATGCCTGCGCTGCTACTCGCAGAGACCAGCTCCCTCCCAGGGCCGTCCCGAAAGCGCTCCTCTGTCGTCAGCACATCCAGCCCAGTGCCACGCGGCTTCGACGCCACCCTCTCGCTGCAGGCCACAGTCCTCGGGGCCGGGTGACATCCATCCAGGGACACCCCCGGCACAGCCGCACATGCCAGCATGGCCCCTGCCACGGTTCTCCCTGCGCAACGCCGGCGCTGGCGCGGTGCCGGGCATCCTCCGCATCCATGGCAAGAGGGTTGGTGGCCCAGCGGCAGGTGGGAAGTGAGGGGAGGACACGTCCCTCGCCCCAGCAGAGATCCAGTGGCGGCTGTAGCCAGCGGGGCGGGAGGGCACGTCGCGTGGTAGCTGGTGGTGGGTTCCAGCCAGGGCGGCCTGGTTACGGAGTGAAGAGAAGTCCTCGGTCTGCGGAGATGGCTCAGCCCCGCTTGGCAGCACGGCATCGTTAGCCATGGTCACCCCCCAGCCTGCCGCTGCCCCCCAACCCTCTGCCCCCCAAACTTCCCGGCACCAGCCGGCAGAGCCGAGCTGTGCTGCGCCGCCCTCCTGCACCCTGCCGCAGTCCCACGGCGGCTGCGCTGGCATCGCCGGGCCGGGCACCGGCTCATCACACCCCCCGTCCCTCCCACCCCTCACCTGGGCTTTGCGCCCACGGTTGACGAAGGTGCAGATGGGGTTGTAGGCGCCAGTGCCGCACACGTAGAGGTGGGTCCGGTTCCAGGGCTGGATCAGGCGGATGAAGTTGCCACACTCCCCCTGGAAATTAGAGGAGGGGGTGCCAACCCCAGCAAGGGGACAGGGGCACCCCCCTTCCCACTGCCTGCCAGCACCCACGCTGGGGCAGGCACCATGGGGTCCAGCCCCTGGCACGGGGTAAGAGCTGGGGAAGGGAGGAAGCAGGGCAAGGAGCCAGGAAGGTGGGAGGCTGGCATGGGGCATGGACTGGCACGGGACATGGCATGGGCCTATGGGTTGGGGTGGGGCCACGGGTTGGCATGGTCATGGGTTGGCATGGGTGATGGACTGGTATGGGTCATGGACTGGTATGGGTCATGAGATAGCATGGGTCATAGGTTGTCATGGATCATGGGTTGGCATGGGTCAAGGGTTGGCATGGAGCCATGGGTTGGCATGGGTTGGCATGGGTCATGGGTAGGCATGTGGCATGGGACGGTGTGGGTCATGGGTTGGCATGGGGCAATGGGTTGGCATGGGTCATGGGTTGGTATGGGTCATGGGTTGGCATGGAGACATGGGTTGGCATGAGGCGGCAACTGGCATGGGACCCCACAGGTCAGGGGTTGGCATGGGCCATGAGCTGGCATGCTGGAGGGCCCAGCCCTGGCTGGTGGGATGAAGCAGCGTGGGGAGCTCGTCCTTCCCGCTCGTCCATGAAGCTCTGCAGGACCTGCACAGCTGGGACAGAAGGGGTGGCTGGACACCGCGACACCTTGGGAGTGCCACCCCATCCTGGCATGGCTGCAGGTGCTGCCGAGCTACAGAGGACCTGGGGGATGAGTTTTCCAGGGTAGGACACAAGGACACGAATCCCCTTCCAGTGCTGGCCACCAGCCCCCCATCGCTACCAGAAGGGCATTCATGGTGGCCACTCACGTTGCTGTTCTTGCCTGACAGGATGCACTCCTCGATCCTCTGCTGGGATGCGGGCCAGTGGATCTGTGGAGACATGAGCCCAGGGGAGACCAGGGATCCCACCTGGCCCCACCTCTTCCGCACCAGCACCAGCAACGCCCGTTGAACTCTTGCCCCAGCATCCAAAACGCCGCCCCGGGTGCCCAGTTGCCCCTCTTCCACCCGTGCCCTGCAATGGCAGCTTACAATGAGGGGCTCGCGGTTGATGTCGTGGAGGTCCAGCGAGAGGACGTAGTCCTTGCTGCCCACGTACATGCGGTCGTGGTCCTCGTCTTTCAGCAGGATGCGGTAGTCACTGGAGTTGAGGAGGAAGTTGAAGAAGTGCGCCGTGCCCGTTGCCTTCAGCTCTGTGGGGGGAAAGGGGCACACGTCAGCACCCCGGGGACCCCTGCCTTCTCCCCAGCGCCACCCCTGCCCCTGAGTCCAAGCCTGGTCCCAGCTGGAGGACATCCTGTGAGAGGAGGTGGGCACCTTCCAGGCCACGGTGCCCACCTTCGAGCCCATGACACCCACCTTCCAGCCCCCAAATCCCCCTCCATGAGCGCCACAATGCTGCCACCTCTATGCGGGACAAGGGAAAATGACAGAGATGCTCATGGACAGTTGGGACAACCAAGGGTGGCCAGGGGAGGGGGTAGCAGGACCTGGGCTCAGGAGACCCAGCACCCCACTGCAGGGAGTGGAGCTCCCCACTGAGATGGGGCAGGAAGTGGGAGCTCCCTGGCACCTCAGCCAAGAGCCTGCAGCTCCCAAAATCTCTGGCATCATCCCTCTCCTGCCCTCTGTCCCCATGTCCCAAGCAAGCCACTGGCTCCTCGGATGGGGAAGCTGGGACCCCAAGGAGCCAGCACCCCAAGGAGCCAGCCCCAGGGGAGGGGATGAGCCTCTTCCCCGCCCCGCGCACCCCATCCCCCCCTTGGGAAGTTATTTTTAGCCCGAGTGTGGGAGCAACGAGTGAAAGAGGATAATGAGGGTCATGAATATTCACAAGTGCAATGAGGCAGCCAGATGGAAGGCAGAAGTGCTGCAGATGATGTGGGCCGGTGCCAAGGACCACGTGGCAGGGGCCAGGGCACGAGCAAGACAGGGGACCCTACCTCCATGGGACACCATCTGCCCTGGATGCCACCCCCTTTGGGGGTGCCACCCCTTTGGCCATCAACAGCCATCGGATGCCACTCCTATGGGACGTCATCTTCCCCATATGCCACCCCCTTTGGAGGTTTCACCCCCTTTGGATGTCACCCCCGGCCATCAGATGCCACCTCCATGGGATGACACCTGCCTCGGATGCCACCTCCTTTGGAGGCGCCACCCCCTTTGGATGCCACCAACAGCCATCAGATGCCACCCCCAGCCATTGGATGCCACCTCCATGGGATGCCATCTGCTCTGGATGCCACCCACCATGGGACATTGGCCCCATGAGCATCCCCAGCCCACAGAGTTTGTCCCTCCACACAGGGGTGCGCCCTGTGCAGGCGCCGGGTGCTGGGGCTGGCTTGGGGCTGGGGG
The DNA here is from genome assembly GCA_013401315.1 of Balaeniceps rex. NCBI lineage: Eukaryota > Metazoa > Chordata > Aves > Pelecaniformes > Balaenicipitidae > Balaeniceps > Balaeniceps rex. Next base: position 8,398 of record VYZW01048491.1, on the reverse strand, counting down.
CAGCCCCCGGGAACCCCCTCTTCCAGGGCGGGAGCAGAGCAGGGTCCCACAGGTCGGTAGTGGGAAGGAGCACGCCAGCTTCCAGGCAGGGCTGGGCAGGGCTCCAGCGGCCGGCTGCCATTCCCAGACGGGACGCCAAGCGCCTGCAGATGTCCCTGACCTCCCACCTCCCAGCCCCATGGGGGGCTGGCAACGTCCCACGGGTGTCCCCAGAGTCCCTTACCATTCTGGGCACCCTGAAGACACGGGGGCCTGCCCTCTTTGGGGAGAAGGAGGGATGAGGGGGGCTCTACCCTGCACCCTATCACCCCAGCAGTGCCAGGGACCCCCTCGCGCAGCCCTGGGGACCCCCTGCTTGGCATCCCACAGCCGGCAGCGGTGCTCCCCGGTCCCCGGCCCCACGGTGGGGCACCTGCAGCCCGCTCAGCACCGCTCAGCTGCAGCGGCGAGGCCAGTACGTGCCAGGCACCACGGGGCGGAAACTGGCCGGGGCACGCTGTGGGGAAACGGCATCATGGGACATGACATCAACCCCCCCGGCCCCGGGGGTCAGCCTGCCCGCCAGGGCTGGATGGATGGGGTGAGCGCGGTGGTGCCCCCGCCACAGCAGGGTGGGGTGGTGCNACCCCCCCGCCCCGCGGCACGCTTCTCCTCCTGCCTCTCCCATCTGGGCTCCAGATGCTCCCCGTTGCCAATGCCGGCTTGCCCGCCACCCGCGGCGTCCCCTGCCTGTCCCACGGTGTCCCCTGCCTGTTCTGCAGTGCACTGGGTCCAGTCTCTGCCTGCCCCATGGCCTGTGGCTGCCCCACTGGCCCGTGCAGTGTGTGTGCGTGTGTGTGTGCGTGTGTACGCCCCACACCGTGTGTGTATGCGTGCGTGTGCGCACGTGTGCTCTGCTGTGCGTGCATGCATGTGCATGTGTACAAAAGCGCACGTGCGTGTGCGAGTGCGGGTGCGCGCCCCATACAATGCATGTGTGTGCACATGCGCCCCACACAGTGGGTGTGTGTGCGTGTGTGCGCGCATGGGTGTGTGTGCATGGGTGTGCCCCACGGTGCGTGTGTGCATGTGTGTGCGTGCTTCTGTGTGTGTGTGTGTGCATGGGTGTGTGCACGGGTGTGCCCCACAGTGCGTGTGTGCTCCTGTGCATGTGCCGGTGCCCCATGCAGGGTGCGTGTGTGCATGCGTGTGTGCATGCGTGTGTGCATGCGTGTGCCCCACACAGTGCCCTGGGGGCACGGGATCAATTTGTTGGGGCTTCCCCCAGAGGGATGCCGGTGTCGGTGACGCGGCTCAGAGCCAGGAAAGGGCAGGGCGGCGCCTGCAGCGGGGTGACGCAGGCAGAGCAGGAGAGGTCGTCCCCAGTGCTGGGGACCCGCTGCCGGTGCCGGCACCGTGCGCCCAGCCATCCTGCCCGGGGCAGAGACGACCCCAGTGCAGGCAGAGCCGGGGACGGTGTTAAACCAGGCAGGAGCCCCCACACCGGGACGGCCCCTCATCTGCCGTTGCTGCCTGGCCCGGGGACGCCCTCCCCTCCCGGCCGGGACCCTGGGGCTGAGCCAGGCAGCACCAGGACACCGGCGGCAGAGGGTCCCATGCCAGCAAAGGCCCCAAATATCCCATATCCATCAGGATGGACGGCCCCAGGGCTCAGCAGGGGTCAGGGCCAGCAGCACAAAGGGCCCCGGCCCCCCGCCGGGGGCCCCATTCAGCCCCCCATGCCCCAGCGATCAGAGGGGCCACCCCCAAAGCGGGGCGGTGACGGACCCGCTGCCCCGTGACGCCCTCTCCAAAGGGGACGGAGGGGTGGGTGAGCCCCCACCCCAACCTCTGACCTCCCGAACCACCCCCTGGCCCTCCCCGCCTAATCCCCCACCACCGCGCCCCCAAACCTGCCCCCGGCAGCCACCGGGGGTCCCCGGGACAGAGCAGGGCAGGGGCCCCCCCCGGGGCTGGAGAAGCCGGCTCGTTAGCGGATGCGCCCTGATGAGCATATTCCCTCCCGCATGCCCGCCGCCAACCCCGGCACCAGCGAAGCTTCCCCGGCTGGCCGGGAGCCTAATCCCATTTTAATTGCACGGCACCGGAGCCAGGAGCTGCCTGGCATCGCAGCCGGGGTGGCCTCACTGGGGACCATCCCCTCGCAGCACCCCGCGGAGCCCCCACTGAGCCCCACCCGGGACTCGCCTCCCCAGCATCGTTTTGTGGCCTCGGGTGCTGAGATTTAATTACCCTGCGCCCTCGGGCGATGCTGGCGGCCAGGAACCCATCAAACCCTTGGCCGGCAATGAGGGGCGATGCTCGGCTCTGCCAGCTCAGCTCTGCCCACGGTGGCGGCGAGCGGCACCGGCAGGTGACATGCTCGGCAAAGCCAAATTCCCCCCATAAAGCCAAATTTGGGCTGAATTTACAGCTCCGGCAGCTGCCCACACCTCTGCCCTTGCTGGCTGCCACCACCGTCCCCGTCGGGCAGGGATGCGCGGTCCCTACCCATTGCCCATCGGCACAGAGACCGCCGCCGATCTCCAAAGCAAGGGTGAGATGTTGGGGGTCCCTGATAAACCGAGCATCCCAGGGTGCCACTCACCACACCCCAGCCCCCCAAATCCCCCTGATGCCCCCAAACGTCACCAGGGTGCCGCCACAAAGAGTTAATGCCATTAGGACCCGAGCCGGTCACCTCCCCAGGTGCACCATCACTGCACCCCCCCCAAAACGAATTACAGGCGCTCTCACCTAATTAGTTTCTAATTATGGGCTTGTAGCGCATTCAACATAATTAGCATGTAAATTACACGGCGTGTTTATATTCATTAACCGCTCTCCCCCCGGCTGGCAGCAGCAGCGCCTTTCGGGAGCCCTTTCTTTCCATGGGGGAGAATGAATTCACTCCAAATGCCGATAGAGGAGCCCAGCACCGATCCCAAGGGAGCCCAGTCCAGCAGGGATAAATCCCAGCTCCATCCCGGGGTATTTTATCCTGCAAATTTCTAAGTGTGCCCCAAATTTTGGGGATGCTCCCCCCTAATTTATTCCCTGCTTGAAATCTGGGATGCAGCTTTCTGGGTACCCTGCAGAGGGGAGGGATGGGGGCTGGATGCGTCCCCTCGCGTGTTTAAAGCATTTGTTGTTATTGGGGCTGATCAAAGAGCTGGGTGGGTCGCTCGATGAAAGCAGAATTGCTTATTTGTTTGAGCGTCACTCCGCTACCCCTTGATGGGTTATTTATGATGTAATTAAGCTAATTACATGTAATAAGAGAGTTTCCGTGGCCCCCAGCCAAGCTCTTTTCCCATTTAACCGATTCACAGGTGGGAGGAAACCGAAGCCGCCTTGCTGGGGCTTGGGAGATGAAATGGCTCCAGCTCCTGCTCGCTGCCTTCCACCCCCAACCATCTCCAGCCCCCCCGGGAGCATCGCCCTGTGCCAGCACCCGGCACCCGCTCCGCCGGCCCCCGTGGCAGGGGACAGGTGCCGCGGCCGCCTGGGTCAAATCCCTCAGGATAAAAGCGGGGCCAGCCGGGTGCTCCCCCCCCACCATCACTGCCCGGCCGGTTGGGCACAGGCCAAAAACCAAAAAAAAAAAAAAAAAAAAAAAAAAAAAAAAAAAGAAAAACCACATTTTTTCAGCTGAAACCGCTGATTCATCCCCTGACGAGCCTGCCCGAAGTGCTCGCGGGGGGATGTGCCCCAGCGAGCATCGCTGGCAGCGGGGACCCTGTCCCCACCAAGCATCACTCAGCAGCGGTGACCCCGGTCCCCATCGAGGAGCTGGGCCAGGGGATGCTCTGGCAGCAGGAAAACCCCCTCAGGAAGGAGCCCGGCTTCGGAAAAAACACTTAAATCCCCACAAGAGCAAAGGGCTGAGCTGAGGGGTCCCCACCCACTGCCTTTGGGGCTGGGTTTTTTGGTTTTTTAATTTTTTTTACATTATTTTCTTCCGCAGCCCCCGAGAGCAGGGCAAGGCGCCGGGCGGGAAGGTGGTTGCTTTTCCAGGCCGTTTGCTCCGTGCCAAAAAGGCAGCGGGGAAGGAAGCGGCTGGGGGTGCTCCGAGCGGGGGCCGGCAGCACCGGAGCCAGGGACACACACGCACGCCAGGACCTCAGGAAGGGCCACGCTGGCTGCGCTGCTCCAGAAGGACCGTCGTTAATTTGAGGGATAACGAGCTTATTAGATATTGGCTTGGGGGGGGGACTGAAATGGCATGGGGCGGGGGTGTTAAGGAGCTTATGGAGCTTCGCAGCCGGAGCCTGGGGGGCTCAGCCCCAGCGGCAGCCGGTCCCAGTGGGTGGGGGGGAGCCCTGCCGCAGCCCCCCACCGCCCCAGCCAGAGAAATCCTCTTAGGGGTCGCAGGGCTTCAGCCCCGTGTCCCTGTCCCCCAGGGCATGGGACAGGGGACCGCTGCGTCCCCCCCACCTTTGAGGGGTCTGAGGAACAGCATGGGGGTCCAGTGCACCCCCTCACCCAGAGCAGGGTGGGGATGGCCGGCACCAGCCCTCCCGGCACGTCCCCAGGGCTGGCTGTCCCCGAGCCCTTGGCCCTGCCTGCGTACCCCCCCCGTGTCCCCCCCATGTTTATCCCAGCCCGCTGTCGCCGAGCAGTGCCCACAGCTGCAGCAGCTTAGGAGGGCGCCTGGGCGGCCCCCGGGGACACGGCCCCCTCGCCGGGCTCCTCTCCAGCCATCTGCCACCCCCCGCCCCGGATCAAGCGTGCCGATGTCCCCCGCCGCCAGCCGAGGTGCCAGCGGGGCGGGAGGGGAAACTGAGGCACGAGGCATCCAGGAGCGAGGTCACGCGGGGGGCTGGCAGCAGAGCCAAGAGGAGACTCCACCGCTTCATTTATCCTTTTTAAAGTGATTCTTTCCCCCCGCAGGAACTGCCCCGCCTCTCACCCGGCCCCTCCTGGCCAGGGCTGCCCCCCAGCTTGACCTCTGCCACAGCTTTTCCGAGAGGTGCTGGCATGGCTGTTTCCGTCGCCGCGGAGGGGGGCAGAGCGGCTCCCCCTTTGAAGCCCCACGGAGAGCCCTGACCTCGAGGGCTTCCCGCAGCAATGCGGGGCGAGAGCCCACCCTTCCTTCCCGCACGCTTTTCCCACGCCAGACAGGGAGCAGTACACGGAGGGATGAATCACCATCATCATCATCGTCACCTCCTGCATCCTCGCAGGGAACGCACCGACCTCTCCGGTGTCCGAGCCCCCGGCACGGAGGAAGGCCCGGAGGAGAGGGGGGGATTGTTAGCAAGGAGATGATTAAAAATATCCACCCTATTTCTGGCCGGCACCGGGCTGGGATCTGGGAAGAGCTGTTGGCGAAAGGGAGCTGTGCCGGAGCCGCTCCCAGTGCTGTTCTTTCCGTGCCGGTCACCTTCCTCCCGCCGTGCACGGACAGGAAAGCCTTGAGAGGGAGGACAGACGGACAGGGACCATGGGGGTCATAGGATGGGGGGGAAGACTGGGGGATGACCCTGCCCAGCCTATCACCCTGTACCAGCGTGAAGGAGCTTGGCTCCAGCCCCTTTCCTATTGCTTCACTATTTTATATATGTTTTTTTAAAGCACTCAGAGACGATGGGGCTCCGTAGAGGATGACGCAGGCCCTGGGGAGCTGCGACAAACCTCCGGCGCGCGATAACAAGCAAAGGCAAACAAACCCAGAGACGCTCCCGGGTCTGGCAGGGCTCCAGGCAGTGCGGCCGAGGCAAGGCGCTGAGGGGGGGGGACACGGGGACATGACGGCTCCTGCCAGCACAGCTCCTTCCCCCGCACTCCACCGGGCACCAGCACAAGGCCACAGCCACCTCGGTCCCACTGGGCAGCGCTGCAGCCCAGGGATGCTGCTGGAGGGGATCTGCACCCCAGCCCCAGCAGCATCCCTCCAGCCGTGCCCGCATCAACGGCCACCACTTCCCCTGCGGTACCACGGCCACGTCCCTGCAGGCCAGCCCAACCCATCACACCAGTGTCCCACAGCCCACCTCCCATCACGCCCAGCCCCACCGCCTGCAGCCGCCCCAGGGGATTCGGGGCTGGGAATTTGGGTACCAGCCCTGGCTCCCAAAGAGAAGGGGCTGCGCTGGCTGGGAAGCGCTGCTGCTGCCCCACATCTCACAGCCCCCCGGCTCTGAGGAGGCCACGTACAGACTATTGACTCAGGAAAGCTGCTTACCGGCAGCTCGGTGCGTGGCTCCCGCCTGGCCCCCGAGGAAGACCCTGGGCTAATTCTCCTCCGCCGCTGCTGTTGCTGCAAGACTGCAGGCAGGGAAGGGGCGAGCGGCATCCCTTCCCGACCCCGGTGTGCTTGTATCCGGCACGCTGCCGGCATTTCTCCTCTGTGTGCAAGTGCAAACCGGCCCTTCTCCCACCACAGACCTCACCGCCGGGCAGCGAGGGCAGGGAGAACCCTGCCAGACCACGCCAGGCAGGGGGGAGCAGGACCGGAGATCCCGACGCGGGCACTTGGGTGCCACTCCCAGGTCCCCTGGGCACGGCGAGGGACCTCTGCTCCACCAAACCGGCCAAAAATCCCAACCCCAAACCAGCCCCCACCCCACGGCACAGCAGGCCTACCCGTGCTTATCCACAATTAATCCCGCTCCCGGGGCATGCTGGAGGCTGCGGGACGGCCGCAGGTGTTAACACACACCTCGCCGGGGCGGCGGGCACCAGGTCCAGCTGGGGCTTCGCCGGAGCCTCCCCTCACCTCGGCAGCGAGGAAGCGATGCTCCGAGCCGGGGCGAGGGACACATCCCTGGGCGGGAAAGGGCAGCGGCCAAAGTGCCCCAGCAGCCCCCAGAAACCCTCCAAAACCACCTTTCAGAGAGGAAAGCGGCGCCTGCCACACGGGGAGGAACCGCTTGCTCCTTTCCAGCCTGGACTTGTCCCCAGCCTCTTCATACCAGCCATTTTTCCTGCCGAGACCAGCCTTTAACGCCAGCGGCTCGCGCTGCCTGCGCCATGTTTGCCATCAGCCCCCCCCGGCCCCTCCTGCCAGGCTCTGCCGGACCAGAGCCGCCGTGCTCACCATCGGCTCTGCCACCGCACCCTGGGCTCGCCAGTTCGGTATGCAACCGGAGGGCAAAGGCACAGTGGGACGACACGGCAGGGGTGCAGGCAGCACGGCCCCAGCTCTCCCACGGCAGCTCGCATCCCCCGGGACCCCAAGGGGAGGCAGACACGAGGCTCCGCGTGCCTGTCACCCTCCTGACACGCGTCCCCCCAGCCTGGGATGCATCCAAGCAGGCAGCCAGCCCTGGCAGGGCCCAGAGTGACGGCGGCACCGAATACACCATGCTGGCAGGGGCAATTTTTGTTCCACTCCTCAAGGTTTGCAACCCTGAGCCCTGCCTCATCGCCCCCATCCCGCCCCCTCTCAGCATCCCCGCAGCAGGAGCTCAGGACCAACCCCTCTGCCAATGTGCACCCCAAAGCTGACCCTGGGGTCTCCCCCAGAGGGGGCTGGGGGGGTCGGGCAGCCCCAGTACCAAAGAGTTAAGCCCCTTCCCCCCTGCCCGGCATCCTCCCCTCCTGCCTCTTGCCGGCTCGCTGCCAGCTCCCAGGCGTTAATACCAGCTGGGGGGGTCAGGGCAGCGTCAAGCTGCTGTCTGGACTTGGGGCGCTGCCGGGGGGTTCTCCGCACCTCAGCACCCAGCTTCGCCAGATGGAGGGAGCCACCCAGCCACCCACCCGTGAAAGGAAGCGTACTGGGGAAACTGGGCAGGCTACCAGCCCCCCCAGACTGGGAGGGGGGGGGCAGACTGAGAGCTCAGCCACGCCAGAATGTGAACCCCCACGGAGATTTCTAGGGGTGCAGCCTGCTGATGCCCCCCAGGGCGAGGAGGAGGAGGAGCAGCCTGGACCAGGGTGCTGCTGGTCTCCTCCATCTTCCTGGGGTCCCACCCTGCCCCCCGACTCCAGGCTCTTACCTTTGAAGGAGAGCTGCACCCTCGGGGTGGCGAAGCCGTGGTCCTTGGTGTGGGCGGCCCGCCAGCCCAGAGTCAGCAGGGTGGCCCAGAGGAGGACGCTGACCACGGGCATGGTGCGCATGCGCCTGGGCGCCGAGGTTGAGGGAAGTCCGGGGGGGGCCGAGCCTGCCAAGGAGGGCACAGGGGGGAGGGACGTCAGTTTGCTGCACCCACCACCCCCCCGGCGGGGGTACAAGCTCCACATCTCCCCATCCTGCTCTTCATCACCCGCCAGCACGCAGCATCCTCTGGGGAGGGCTGGGAGCCAGCCCTGCGGGGGGGCTCAGCCGAACCCTGCTCCACAGGCGGGGGGGTGGGGGGCAGGAATCGGGGGGTGCCCAGCCTCACCTCCTTGGGTGCCCAGCCAAGCGCGCAGGGCGAGGTGAGCGTGGCGGCGAGCACCGCTGCAGCGTGCTCCTCCACCCAAGCCGGCAAGC
>VYZW01048479.1:0-13236 GCA_013401315.1 Balaeniceps rex | reverse complement strand
TTGTTTGTCGGGTGGGGGGGGGGGGGGGGGGGGGCGGGGGCAAAGGCAGCCCCTGCTGGGGAGCCGAGCGGGCTGTTAATAAGCAGGACCAGGGCGTCTGATTGGAACCAGAGGGCCCTTTGCANGAAGTGTCCTTGGCAGCCCTGTGTGCGCTGCCTTGTCTTTTCATGTTGCTCTTTGGTTAATTAGGGTGTTGGAATTTGAGGCTTCCTCACGGCCTTTGAAGCTTGCTGACGGCTCGCAGTGCCCTGTTCCAAATTAACACTAATTACAAGGGATGGCTTTTTATTTTCTTTTTTTTTTTCCTTTAATTTTTCGGCCCCCCCCCCCCATTTGCAGATGTGCGGCTCCTCCCGCAGCCGTGCTCAGTGGAGATGCCCGTGCGGTGCAGCAGGATGCGTCCCCTGGGAGCGTCAGCGATGCTGGGCACCCCCCCATCGCCGTGTCCCACCACCCACCCGGGTTCAGCGTGGGTGGCGCGGCTGAGATCAGAGCAGCTCAGTGCACCTCCTGCCCGACCTCCCAGCCTGCTGGGAAGGGGACGGGTTCCCCCCCCTGCCCCGCCGCCCTGTGACACCCACCCTCCCTATGTCCTCGTCCCCTCGCCCCAGGCGCCGCCATCCCCTCTGACACACACACAAAGGCCGTGGCCGTGTCCCCCCCTCCCCGGCCCTGGCACAACCTCCATCCCAACTGGCATCTGATGGACACCAGCTGCTCCCCAGCCCAGCCAGGAACAATAAAGACACCCCCCCTATTCCCAAAAAGCAGGAAAAAAAAAAACCCAACCAAAAAACACCAACCCATATAATAAGTCATTAAAAGGGAAGATTCTGCTCCTTATTTGCGGTCTCGCTCTGGCCTCCTCAGTGCTGGCGGGGGGCCAGGCCTGCCGGGGCCCCCGCCTCTTGCTGAGGGAGCGTCCCAGCGTGGATGAATCCTGCCCCCCCCCTCCCCAGCACCCGGGGCTGGGCAGGAGCCAGCCTCCCCCCTGGCCAGCAGCACTGCCTCGGGATGCGCCCTGATGCCGGGCACCCTGGGGCATCCCTGGTGGGTGGCACTGAGGTGGGGCTACATGCAGCGTCCCCCCCCCGGGCAGGGGGCTGGGAGCAGGGTGGCTGGGTGTTGTGCTTAGGGGTCTCAGGATCAGCCTCCTGCCCTCCTCTGTGCTGTGTCATCCCCCTTCGCTGTGCCAGGAGGGATGGGAGCCCCTTCTTTGATGGGGACGGGGACGGCTACAGCTGTCCCTGGGACGCTGCTGTGCCATGTGAAAGGCTACGCAGGGTTTGAGCTCAGCCCCAGCCGTGCTGGCGGGGGGCGGATTTCTCTTCCGCACCGAGGCGGCTGCAAATAAAGTCGGTGGCTTCTCCCAGAAACCTCGGCCCTGCTGTGCTCAGAGCTCTCCCGCTGCCATTGGGGATGGATCCCGGAGCCACGGTGGGAGGAGAGGAGTCCTGCAGCGCTCTCCAGCACTGTGTCCCTCCCCTGTACCCAAGCCCCTCACGGGGCAGCCTGCACCTGCAGGGTTTGGGGGTGCCCACCTCTCCCTACACCCATCCCCCGGCCAAAACGCTGCCCGCCTCGGGGTGCCAGGGAGTGGCTGGGCAGGGACAGGGTGGGGTGTCCCCAGTTTCGCTCACTGCGTCGAGGTCCGGTTGTGTTGGGCACCTGCGGCACCCGTTGCAGCGCATGGATGGGAGCGGGCAGGATGCATCCCATTTGCTTTGCCAGCTGTCTGTCTGTGGGGTTTTTCCAGGGAAAGCGAATCCAACGAGCCGCTCTGGGGCTGGAAATATCCGTGTTGGTGGGAAGGGGGATGCCTGGTCTGGCGTGGGCTGGGGTGCTCCCCGCTTGGGTCCACTGGGTGTGAGCACCTGGAGGATGCAGCAGTTTGGGAACCCTATGGCAAGAAGCCCCCCCGGGTTAACTTGGCACCACCTGATGCTGTGGGGCCTCGCTCCTGCCTGTCCCCTTCCCTGGGCGTGCTGGTGGGCAGGACAGGTTGGTGGGACGGGGGCTCTGCCAGCCTTGGCACTGACGGGGCACGTTGCGGTCCCCTCCGCAGCGGGCAGCCGGGTGAGCCAGGAGCTGCGCTACACCAAGGAGAAGCTGGGCGAGGAATCCGTCTACACCTCCCAAATGTTGATCCAGACCCCGAAGCGGGATGGGGAGAACATCCTGACGCAGGAGGCCCTGCAGCTCCACCTCGAGGCGGCCCTGGCCGCCAGCAAAGTCCAAGTCTCGCTGTACGGAAAGTGAGTCCGGCTCCGGACGGGGGGGAAAAGGGACCCCCACCGTGTCCTGCGTGTCCCCCGCACCCCTTGCCGTGTCCCCCGTGGGATGATGTCCGTCCTCAGCTCCTCCTTCTGCCTTTCCAGATCGTGGGATTTGAATAAGATCTGCTACAAGTCGGGTGTCCCCATCATTGAGAACGGCATGATCGAGAGGGTGAGTGGCAGGCATGGTGTGGCACCCAGGGAACCCCCCCACGGGGGATCAGCCCCCCAGGAAACGGGCAGTGTGTGGGCTGTGGTGGGGATGGGGCTTGCCAGCCCTGGCTGCTGCAAGGGCACCACCAGCTCAGTGCAGGAGGGTGCAGGTTTGGGCAGCCCAGCAGGGCTGGAGGGGGGCAAGGGGGGGCCTGATCCATCCCTGCTGACCCCTCGCGTCTCCTCCTCCTCCAGATGATAGAGAAGCTGTTCCCCTGTGTGATCCTGACGCCGCTGGACTGCTTCTGGGAAGGCGCCAAGCTGCAGGGAGGCTCAGCCTACCTCCCGTGAGTTTGGGGGGCCGTCCCGGGGTGTGGGGGTTGTCTGTGGGAGCAGGGGCTGGGGCCTTCCTCCCTGCGCAGCCTGGTGCTGCTGCCCCAAGGTCCCTCAGTGCTGCTGCTTGTCCTGCTCGGCCCCAGGATGGTCCCACCACCATTGCCCGTCCTGTTGGGTCAACACCCCGGGGACAGGTCCCTGTCCTCATCTGCCTGGTGTTGGTGGCGTGGGCAGCTGCACCGCTGCAGCCCACAGGCAGGAGCTGCCCGTCCCTGGCGTGCCATGCTGTCACACCAGCCAGGGTTGGGGACACGGGGACAGAGGCCGTGCAGCAGGCAGGTCCCTGGGGGCTGCTCCCCTCCCAGTGCTTGGTGGGTGCCACAATGGCGAGGAGGCACCCACGCTCCCGAGCTGTGCCCAGGGACACAGAGGGCACAGAGTCCCCGGGGTGGGTGGTGGGCGACTCCCGGCCAGCTCCCCGCACCTCGGTGGTGGGGCTGGGGACCCCGGGCTGGGCAGGGGGGGAGCCCCCCCCCACATTCCTTCTGTTTACGCGTGTGTTTGTCCGGGAGAGCCGGGCGGCTTGTGCATTGTCAGCAAACGCAGCCCCGCGCTTTCTCATGCTAATGCTGCTCTGAAAGCTGCCCCTTGCCAAACAGATGAAATAGTGGCCTTATTCAGGCTGCTGCCGGACGGGAGGAGGGGGAAGGGGCCACAGCATCCCCAGCCAGGACTGGGGGACCAGCTTTGCCCCCCAAAGACCTCAGGTTCTCCCCACGCCAGCCTGGGGAGCAGCCGGGAGCGAGAGCGAGCGGGGCTGGGGTGGCCGTGCCGAGTGGGATGCTGGTGGCATCGTCCACCAGGGTGGGCAGCATCCTGATGCTGGGGTATGTGGCAGGCAGGATGGCACCCGCGGCAGCGGTGGGACCTAGCTCTCCTCACAGCCGGGTGAGCGGGTGCCCGGGCGGGCACCCCGGCTGAGCGACGGCCAGCCCATGGGGACTCGTCCCCCTTTTTAACGCCAAGGGGTGAGCGGGGCGGGAGCTGGGAGAACAAAGAGCAGCAATCTATGGAAAGACAAAAGGATTTGCCCTGGCTCAGTGAAGCAAGCGAAAGCAGATAAAAGGGGCTCTCTTTGGAAGCAGCAGCAGCTCCGGTTGGTATGTGGGAATCTCGAGCGGCCGGCTCCGGCCCAGCCAGCCTTCATGAATTATTAGGCTGCGTTTCTCCCCAGAGCCCACATTCGCTTGGAGCTTTTTCTTCCCCTCTTTGGAGCGCTGGGCTGGGTTATTGGCTTTTTTGTGTGTCCTTTCTGTCTTAAAAAAGAAGCCAAGCGAGGCTGGGAGCTGGCCCCCAGCATCCTGGGCTGGGACGGAGGGAGCAGAGCATCTGCAGGCAATGGAAAAGCCCCTTTTCCTGGGTACCCGAGTCCCATGGGGTCCCGCTGCACCTCCAAGGACCTGGTCTGTGCCCAGCTCCTAGCACCGTCCTGAGCCCCCAGAACCTCTGCTGAGCCCCAAAACCTTCAGCTTGTGGGGAGATGGCAGGAAGGGCTGGAGGGGATGCCGGGAGCCCTTGCCTGCCTGCTCCCCTCTATCAAGATGTTAGCCCGCGGGCAGTAATCGGCCTGACTGCTCGCACAAAGCGGGGCCAGGCGGCGGGGCCAGCTCCCCCCGGCTTTGTCCCAGCCTAACAGGATCAGGCACGCTACTTGACTCGGGGCACGGCCCGCTGCGCTGCGCAGGGCACGGGGGATGCCGCAGGCGGCCCCGGGAGGGTGTAGGGGATGCGCTGGGGACTGATGCTGCTCCTCTGCATCCTCACACCCTGCCTTCGAGGGCACCCCCAGGGTCTGCAGGCATGGCCCCATGCATGGGATGGGGTGGCGGTACCGCATGTGGGTTTCGGCATCCCCCATCACCCCGGTGTCTTTCTTTCCCCAGGGGCCGCCCGGACATCCAGTGGAGCAACCTGGACCCTCTGCAGCTGATGGAGGAGCTGGGGCAGTTCACGTCCCTGGAAGGCTTCAAAGAGCTGCTGGATAAAGCAGAAGTGGGGCAGGCTTACATGGAGCGGCCCTGCCTGGACCCCCGGGACCCCCAGTGCCCCCCCAGTGCCCCCAATAAGCAGAGCCAGCAGGTGGGTCACAGCCCGTGGGCACCGGGAGGGGCGCGGGGGCTTGCTGCTCCCCTGCCCACCCCACGGTCCCACATCCCTGATGCCTCCCCTCTGCCCGCAGAGCCCTGACATCCCAGCCGAGCTCTCGGGGGGCTGCCACGGCTTCTCCAGGAAGTTCATGCGCTGGCAGGAGGAGCTGATTTTAGGCGGCACGACCAAAGACTCCCAGGGCAAGTTGCTACGGTGAGATCCGGCACGGTGCGGGCGTCCTCAGGCGCGGTGCAGGGGCCCAGCCACGGCACTCGCCCCTGGGACAGTTTGGGGCAGGGTCCCCTCATCCTCATCCTCATCCTCATCCTCATCCTCATCCTCATCCAGTGCCCATGGGAACCCACCCTGGCTGCAAGAGGGGCTGCAGGGCTGTCTGGGAGAGCGTGTGAGGCTGGCGAGTGTATGGGGCTGGCGAGCGGGGCAGTGATTCGGAGCAAGGGGGAGGGGATGGGGGGCAGGATGCCTGGATCCTCTCCTGGGTGTCCATGGTGGGGCTGGGATCCGTGGGGTGGGGGACGGACCCATTCCCGCATCCCGGGGCGCTGCAGCCGGTCCCAGCGAGGTGCGTGCCTGTCCCCCAGCGCCGAGGCCCTGCAGACCATGTTCCTCCTCATGAGCCCCCGGCAGCTCTTTGAGCACTTCAAGGACGACTACGAGATCCATGACATCAGCTGGAGCGAGGAGAAGGCGAGCGCCATCCTGGAGGCCTGGCAGAGGAAATTCGTGGAGGTGGGCATGGGGGACAGCCCCTCTGTGGGGCTGGGCAGGGGTGAGCCTGTGCGTGGCATCCTCCTGCGCCCAGGTTTTCATGTGGCCACGGGTCCTGGCACCGCTCTCTTGTGGTCCGATGGGTCCCTAGGGACCCTCAGTGGCGATGCTGACACCCTGGGTGGCTCGGGGGGATTGTACCAGGGAGCAGGGGGGTTCTGTCTCCTCTAACGGGGTGCGCCTCCGGCAGCTGGCACAAGACTCCATCCCGCCCAACGCCACGCAGAGCGTCCACGCTTTCTCCACCACCACGCTCAACGACATCATGAAGTCCTTCTCCGACGTCAGCGCCATCCGGGTGGCCGGGGGCTACCTCCTCATGGTGTGTGTGCCCCCTCTCTCTGTCCCCTGCCATCCCTCCCTCGCCCCCCCTGTCCCCACTAACCCGCTGCGCTCTTCCAGCTGGCCTACGCCTGTGTCACCATGCTGCGGTGGGACTGCTCCAAGTCCCAAGGGGCTGTGGGCCTGGCTGGGGTCCTGCTTGTGGCTCTCTCCGTGGCCTCTGGCCTGGGGCTTTGCTCACTGCTGGGCATCTCCTTCAACGCAGCCACCACCCAGGTATGTGCTGGGGAAGGAGCCGGGTACCGCAGGGCTGGTGGGACCCTGGGGGCTGCGGTGTGGTCGGGTCCCCTCCCAGGCGGTGGCCATGCCCCGCCACTGACACCGGCTGCTCTCCGTCAGGTCCTGCCCTTCCTGGCCCTCGGCATCGGTGTGGACGACATGTTCCTCTTGGCTCATGCCTTCACTGAGACCAGCCAGCACATCCCCTTCAAGGTGAGCGCTGAGCCCTGCCCGGAGGCTGCCCGGTCCCCTCCCGCCTCCCCACAGCCCCTCTCGTCACCCCCTCCCTCTGTCCCCGCAGGAGCGGACGGGAGAGTGCCTGAAGCGCACGGGGACCAGCGTGGCTCTCACCTCCGTCAGCAACATGATTGCCTTCTTCATGGCAGCCCTGGTGCCCATCCCTGCCCTGCGTGCCTTCTCCCTCCAGGTTTGGCTGGGGTCCCTTCCCAGGACGGGGGCGGGAAGGGGTGACCGGACCCAGCCCTGACATGTCCCCCTGCCCGCAGGCTGCAGTGGTTGTGGTGTTCAACTTTGCCATGGTGCTATTTGTCTTCCCTGCCATCCTGAGCCTGGACCTGCACCGCCGGGAGAAACGCCGGCTCGACATCCTCTGCTGCTTCTACAGGTACCAGCGCCAGGCTGGCCAGGATGGGGCTGTCCCCGCGGGTCCCCCCCAGAAGCATGGGGTGGCTCTGCTTCTCTCCCTCAACATCTTCTCCTCCTTCCCACTCTCCTCCTTTCCTCTCTCCCTGCAGCCCTTGCTCCTCACGGGTCATCCAGATCCAGCCCCAGGAGCTCGCCGACGCCAACGACAACCACGCCTGCCACCCCTCCCCTTACGGGCACCCCGGCGTGGCCACCAGCACCCAGATCACCACCACCGTGCAAGCCTTCACACGGTGCGACCCCTCGGGCCACCATGTCGTCACCGTCCTGCCACCCACCTCCCAGGTGTGCACTTCACCCGCTGTCCTCCTGCCCCCCGCCGACCCCCTGGGCTCGCAGGTCTTCGCCCCCTCCAGCTCCACCCGGGACCTGCTGGCCCAGCTGGATGAGGCCAAGGGTGGGCGGGAATGTGTCCCCCTGCCCTTCTGCCGCTGGAGCCTCGCCGACTTCGCACGGGAGAAGTACGCCCCACTCCTCCTGCGGACCCGGACCAAGGTGAGGTGGGAATGGCCCTGGCAGTGCCGCCCGAGGGGGGTGGGTGGCACGGGACCCCACCTGACCCCCGCTGTCCCCGCAGGCGGTGGTGGCGGTGCTGTTCCTGGCGCTGCTGGGGCTGAGCCTCTACGGCACCACCATGGTGCACGACGGGCTCTACCTGACGGACATCGTGCCGCGGGACACCAAGGCGCATGCCTTCATCTCGGCCCAGTTCAAGTACTTCTCCTTCTACAACATGTTCATCGTCACCAAGGGCGGCTTCCACTACCCGGGCGCCCAAGCCGCCCTGCTCAGCCTGCACCAGGCCTTCAGCACCGTCAAGTACGTGGTGCGGGAGGGCAACCGTGACCTGCCCAAGATGTGGCTCCACTACTTCCAGGACTGGCTGCGAGGTGAGGGACATTCCTCTTCTC
This sequence comes from Balaeniceps rex, assembly GCA_013401315.1. NCBI lineage: Eukaryota > Metazoa > Chordata > Aves > Pelecaniformes > Balaenicipitidae > Balaeniceps > Balaeniceps rex. The sequence goes on along the minus strand of VYZW01048479.1, from coordinate 5,396 downwards.
CGTGCCCTCCCAAACCCGCACCCTCCCTGCTGGCCTGGGGATGCCTTCCCTGGTGCGTGGTGCCCTGGGGAGGGTGGTCCCATGGTGCCCTCAAGGTGCCCAGCAATGCCAAGCTGAGCCCCGGGGTTTCTGCGTGCCCGTCCTGCTGGCACAGTGCTTCCAGGCGTGCATGGGATGCTGTGCAGGGTGGCAAGCCCCAAGGGATGCTCACCCTGGCACTGTGTCCCCAGGGCTCCAGGCTACCTTCGACAGGGACTGGCAAGCCGGACGCATCACCCACGACAGCTACCGCAATGGCTCCGAGGACGGGGCGCTGGCGTACAAGCTCCTCATCCAGACCGGCAACAAGAAGGAGCCCTTCAACTTCAATCAGGTGTGTGGGGACGGGGCTGGGGCGACCAGGCTGGGGACGATGCTGTGCCCACTGCCCTGCTCATGCCCGCTCCTGCTCTCTCCCTGCAGCTGACCACGCGGCGGCTGGTGGACGAGAACGGCATCATCCCCCCTGACACCTTCTACATCTGCCTGACGGTGTGGGCCAGCAACGACCCCCTGGGCTTCGCCGCCTCCCAAGCCAACTTCTACCCACCACCGCCCGAGTGGATCCATGACAAGTATGACACCACAGGCGAGAATCTGCGAAGTGAGTGAGCGTGGTGGGCTCCCTGCGGCCCCCTCCTGCCCCCCGGCATCCCCCTGCAGAGGACCCTGCTCCTTGCACCTTTCCTGCCCCACAATCATCCCCCCAAAGAGAAACCCCCCCGTATTCCTTGTCCCATCAGCATCCTCCAGTAGAGAAACTGCCCTGCTTTCCCATGCCCCACGCTCATCCCCCTGCACCCCACACCCTGAGCATCCCACTGCGCACTCCCCCTCCACCCTCCTGCCGCAGCCTGGCGTGGCTGGGGTGCCCCTGTGCTGCCTGCACTCCCGTGCTGCCTGTACCACCATACTGCCCGCCCTCTCCTCCCCAGTCCCAGCAGCCCAGCCGCTGGAGTTCGCCCAGTTCCCCTTCTACCTGAGCGGGCTGCGTCGCACAGCTGACTTCGTGGAGGCGATTGAGAGTGTGCGGGCCATCTGCCGGGAGGCCGCCCAGCGCCACGGGGTGCTGAGCTACCCCAGCGGCTACCCCTTCCTCTTCTGGGAGCAGTACATCGGCCTGCGCCACTGGTTCCTGCTGGCCATCAGCATCCTCCTGGCCTGCACCTTCCTCGTCTGCGCCCTGCTGCTGCTCAACCCCTGGACGGCCGGCATCATCGTGAGTACGCACCCCGATGCATGGGGACAGGGGTGTGACCGGCTGTGCTGCCCTCCTGATGGGTGGGGACAGGGACATCCAGACCTGCTCCCATCCTGCTGGGTGGCTCTGGGTGCCTGCTTCATGGGGATGGGGTGATGGGGTGGACAGGGGCACCCTGGGTGGAAGGGACACCCTCATATGGAGGTGGCAGTGGGTGGGGGACGCCTGTATGGAGGGATCAGGGACACCTCTTATGAAGGGAACATATGGAGGAGATGGGGATCTGGGGACATGCATGCAGAGGAGTGTGGGGGGAACACCCATATGGAGGTGGCAGCAGGGGCACCCCTTATGAAGGGAACGTATGTAGTGGACAGGGGTTTGGGGACATCCCTGCAGAGGAGGTTGAGGGCCACCCGCAATAGATGGGACAGGGGGACACCCCGAATAGAGGGGAAGGAGGCAATAGGGTGGGGCTGCCCTATATGGAGGGGTAGGATCGGGCACGCCAGGTGGAGGGGCAGAGGGGACAGCCAGGCAGAGCCACCCCTCGCTGACCCCACCGCTCCCCAGGTCTCCATCCTGGCCATGATGGCGGTGGAGCTCTTTGGCATCATGGGGCTGATGGGCATCAAGCTGAGTGCCATCCCCGTGGTCATCCTCATCGCCTCAGTGGGCATCGGCGTGGAGTTCACCGTCCACGTGGCCCTGGTGAGTGCAGGCAGACCCCTGCCTGGCCACGGGGCACCACAGTTCCTGCTCCCCAGCACCCTCACCCCCTTGGCCATGTGCCAATGGGTGGCCACATCATGGGTGGCACATGGGGACGAGCCCCGCGTGACATCCCCACCCCATGCAGGGCTTCCTGACGGCCGCGGGGAGCAGGAACGTGCGCTCGGCTGTGGCGCTGGAGCACACCTTCGCCCCCGTGATGGATGGTGCGGTCTCCACGCTCCTGGGTGTCCTCATGTTGGCTGGCTCTGAGTTTGACTTCATCATGAGGTGAGCGCCAGAGAGGGGTAAACCAGCTGCTTGCTGCCCCCCCAAAAGCTTTGGCAATGGGGGCTGGTGAGCATGGCAGCCCCCCCTGGCTGGTAGTGGGGATGTGGGGCAGCTGGCAAGGGATGTGTCTTGCTGGGGGCACCCACCCCATCTTGCATAGAGGCTGGGGAGACATGGAGGGGCTGGGGTTTGTGGTGTGGGAAGCCATGTTTGGGGTGGAATGAGGTTCATGGGGGCCGTGCCTGATTACCCCCTCTGCCTGTGGCCCCCCAGGTACTTCTTTGCGGTGCTCACCATCCTGACACTGCTGGGGCTGCTCAATGGGCTGGTGCTGCTGCCCGTCCTGCTCTCCGTCATCGGGCCACCCCCCGAGGTACAAGACCCCTGTCCCACCTCTCCCTGTCCCTCCCCCACCCCGTACCCACCTCTCTTGATCCCCCATTGCCCCTCACCCTGTCCCCCCTTCACCCTACACCCATCCTTGCCTTGCCTGGTCCCAACCTCAGCCCATCCCTCACCCTGTACCATCCCTGCTTTACCCCATCCTTTCTCTGCCCCATATCCAACTTGCCCCATACCTGCATGAGCCCACTTCTGCCTTACCCCGCACTGGGCTCCCCCCATCCCTCCCTGACCCATTTGACCCCATCCCTGCCTCACCTTGTATCTCCCTCGCCCCACACAGCCCTCGCCCCATCCCCGCATCACCCCGTACTCCCTGCCACCCCCTGCTCCTCCATCCCTGCATGTTCCCGGTCCCTCTAACGCCATCCCCTCTCTCCCCAGGCATCCCCGGTGGATAACGGCCTGCCCCCTCCGGAGCCGGTGCCCCCATGCCTGGGCCCTGGGGGGCTGTATGTCCGGCGTGCCCCAGCCTGGCCTGCTGCCTTCCCCGACCCCTTGGACACGGAGCACTACATGGAGGGCATGGGGCCAGGCACCCCCCGGGGACCCTTCATTGTGCCCCCCGCCCCGGCACACATCCTGCTGGAGGCCGGCAAGGACCCCAGCTTCCCCCGCATCACCGTGAGTGTCTCTGCCCGCTGTGACACCGCCGGCTCCCCGGCATCCCCTGGTCACGGATAGAGCCCGGGGACGGGGGCTCATGGTGACCCTGGCAGGGTTGCCGGAGGGATTCTCAGAGTGGCAGGGGCCCCTCACACGCCATTTACCCCCCCACCAGGTGCTGAAGCCCTACAAGGACAGCCCAGAGGTCCAGGGGAAGAAGGAGGCTCCCAGCCCGCAGCCCGCACCCTCCCTGCCCTTCGGGGAGCCGTGCCCCACACCACCCCGAGAGTACCCACAGCCCTGCCCGTCGGGCGCCCGGCCAGCCCCCGCTGCAGTCCTGCCCGCCTACAGCACCCACCTACAGGGTCCCGCTGGCAGCTATGCCACTGTCACGGCCACCGCTTCGGTGACGGTGGCCCTGCACCCCACGCTGCCCGGCTCCTACCCCAACTTCGGCCCTGAGGGCTTCACCGGTGGCGAGCGGGACTGCCTGGAGGAGCCCAGCGTGCCCAGCACCGGTGGCACCACCATGCCCGATGCCTTCGAGATGCAGAGCATGGGACGCCGCGGGGCAGGCACCCGGCGCTAGGTGAGCGTGGGGACACAGGCACCCTACCCCGGGGCTCATGCACGGTGGCTTGGGGGGTGCGGGTTGGGTTTGGAGGGACCTGGCTGATCCCCCCTTTCTCTCTCCCTGCAGGTTGCTGACTCCTGGGCAGAGCATCTCCCCAGCGCCCGGCAGGCACAGGAGGGTGCAGAGCAGGGTCGCCCGCGTTGTGCTGCTAATCGCCGGAGCGGCGATGCCCCCCAGTCTCAGCCAAGGAGGACCGGCCCCCCGTGCCCCCCGTAAAGGGGCTCGGCAGGGCAGGCTGGCACTTCTATGCAAGCTGTGTGCAGGCCACGCCGTGCCCGTGTGTCCCCAGCCCGGGGCTGTGCCAACGGTGCCATGTTCCCCTGTGCAGGGTTTGGGGTTACCCTGCCCTGGGCTTGTTGCCCCCCCAGAAATGGAAGCACTAACCCCCCCACTCTGTTTCTGGAGCTGCTGGCAAGGCAGGCTTGGTGCCCTGCCAGCTCCCCCCTCTGCGGGGTCACTGCCTGCTCCCTGTCACCTCCTCCTGGGACCCCCCCACCCGGGCCATGTGCTGGGGTGCCCCAACAGGGTGCCCTGGTGCCCCTCATCCCGATAAGGGGGCAGCCCCAGAGCCAGCTGTGCCCTGGGGTGCTGTGGGCAAGGCCTGGGGCGGGCACCCCCCCCCTTTATTTATTGCAAAGGGAAACTATCTATAGAGAGAGATATATATTTTTAAGCTTATTTTAAAAGATTTATTTCTCAGCCTACGGCCTCGCCCAGCTGCCCAGGGTGCAGGCAGGGAGGGGGCAGACCCTTTGCCAGTGCAGGGCTGCCCGCCGGAGGCAGTGGGAGCCCGGGGCGGGGGCACAGACCTGGTTCATGCCTCTGCTTCATGGGGTGCTGGGTGGCGACGGGCAGCTCACCCCCTCTGACACGCTGCTCCGTGCCTCAGTTTCCCCACCAGTGAGCACGGGAGGGCTGGAGATCAGGGATGTGCCATGCCGTGGAGCCAAGGAGCCTGTTGCTCCCACCACACAGGCAGGGTTTTGGGGGGGATCCTTGGGGTGGTCCTTGCTGAGCCGAGCCCCTGAGCTGTCCCACAGTCACGGCCCCTCGTGCAACGCTCGTGCTCTGCCCTGGTGACAGCACGTGCTGGTGCACACCCACGGCACCCCATGCTCGTGTGGGTGCCACCGGGCACATCTCTCTGGGAAAACAAATTTCTCACCATGTCCCCGTGCAGTGGGGCTGTCCCTGAGGCCAGCCCCTGTCCCCGTCCCCATCCCGGGCACCATTCGCGCCGTTACCCAGCACTTTAACTCCAGCGGTGTTTGCCGTGCCCGCGACCCCGGCCCCCCCCCAGCTCCCAGACACTGCCGCTGAGCTGGGGTGGCCCTGGGGACCCCGTCCCCGTGCCAGGCGTGGGCACGGTGGGCAGCTCCCCCCCCAACACGCCATCTAAGTTATTTATATCAAAGAGAGCAAAGGTTTATTTTTGTAGTTTGTACAGGCGGTAGTGGGGACCGAAGGTTTATTTTTAAAGAGTAAATATATATATTATATATAAATTATCTG
>VYZW01048475.1:17210-28604 GCA_013401315.1 Balaeniceps rex | reverse complement strand
ATGCTGAGATTTTTGGGAATATTGGGAAAAAAGCGGAAAGCTGTTATACCCTAAAAGCTTTAAATGTTATAGGCAAGATCATTTGTATCATTTTGTTGTCATGCTGACTCTTATCCTTTCTGTAATGTATTGTTTTGTCAGTTTCTAAATTAATGATTTTAATCAATCACACCACACAGTCGTACAATCAATCAAAAGGTACAAGAGAGAAAAAGGTATCTCTTAATCATTATTAGTCCTTTGTTCAAAAGAACTCTGGTTTAACTTTTGATCTACATACTTCTGACAACGTAAAATCTATTTGTTTGAGTTTAAGCCTAATCAGTGCTTTGTCTGGTAATTAGGCAAACAGGATGACAGCATTACCGGATAAGTTACAATGTTTCCCACAAAAGAGAGTAAAATCACCTTGCTTAGGATGATGTAATGGACAGAGATCACTAATATCCAAATTATACTTAAAAAGAGATCTTGGTGTGCTTACATGACTGAGCCCAGCTGCTGGAGGCATCCACCTTGTACATACATATATATACACACACATACACATACATATACACATTCTCACTAGTGAACTTCCATACTGTCCATCCAGATTGGGGAGCAGGATGAGGCCATTGGTGCTGTCTATGTTCGTTTGGGTGCTCTGAGTACCTGTTTGTGATCTGTGTGGCCAACTGTGTATATACGTATATATACATATGCATGTAGTGTGTGTGTNAATACATCCTACTTTTACTCTCTTAAGACAAGTATCTTTAAAAAAAAAAAATCCCTTTTATTGTTACCATGCCTCCTACCTGAGCTGCTAAGTAACTTCTAACTTACAGAGCTAACAATACATCAAATTCATCTCTTTATGTACAAACATTACCTGTTACCCTGGCTTAAGAGAAGTGAAACTATGGAACTGTATGAGCACACACAGTGCACACTGGATTTATTAGTGAGGGAAAGGGTTCTCTGACCGAATGGAACAGTGACCCAGCTACAGAGAAACTCGGGGGTATTGCGCTGCTGTGATTTTTCTTAGATGACATGTCTATTCCAATACTCAGACACAGAAAGCCATTTAACCTGGATCTATGGAAAAAGCCTGTCAACCAAGGCCTGATTCACCTGAAAGCCACCAGAATCACAAGAAAAAAAATCAGTCCATTTGGGCAGTAGTGTAATCACGATCCTATACCTTCCTCGTAAAGGCAAGATCTGTGGCTTTTCTGGCCTTAGGCATTTTGTTAGTCTTATTCAGGCTAGGACAGACAGATTAAACAGTTTATATCTAATCCACCGATGCCCAGTAAAACTGCTCTTCATTTCCTTTGAAAATTAACAATAGCATGGGGAATCTCTCCCTGGAGCTGATGTTAGGTTTATGATAAAGGCTGGTTTGCTCTGAGTTCTTTCAGAACAACAAAACTTTGTTTGTTAAGAAAACTTAAACTTCGGGGGCAAATTGGAACCCTACTAAAGTTGGTGGTAGTTTCTGTTATTAACTGAAGCATATTAACAGCATTATGTGCTAGGATTACATGATTAAAAGAGCCGCTGTCAACTGCCTCCTGCTGTGCACTTAGGCTTTGACAACAGCCATTTCCTACAATGTCTTTGGGAACATAAACTCATTTTATGACTAACAAAGGAAGGATTTTTTAAAACATGACGGTATTCTTATAAAATTGTGCTAGTATCAGGTAGTCACGAAAATGTAATTTTAAAGGTATACTACCACTTTAAATTCTTTTCTGTCATTGTGTACTATTCAGTTATGTTTCATATCTTAAGGTATAACAAAAATAAATGCTTGAAAACAGGGTTAAATACCTGCAGGATATAACTTTAGCATTAGCTCTGATTATAAACATAAAGGTAACTGATGCATCGTAATAGAATTTTCTTATGACCCAGGCTAAGACTGTAAAATGTAAAGCTTCATACTGTGCTCACCGTGTTCAGTTAAAAGCAGAAAAAACAGTGTTGCATTTTCACTATCATCAGCAGAACTGCCATCCTTTCTCACAGGGTTTTCTAATCCGTTCTGGCACCTGAGGCATTTGAACAGTTGGTGGGAAGAACTGAAACTGTGACGGAGGGAGTCTCATTTATTTACAGTCCAATCACTCACAAAATCTGCCAACTCATTTTACGGCAGGTACTGTGAAAATTCGTTATTTAATACATGCCTAAAAAATCTATTGGTCCAGTACAGTAGCTTGACTTTGAATTAGAAAAGAACAAGTAGCACAGTATGTGGTGTCGTTAAGCTTGTAGTGAGGTAGCCCAGCATATACTTAAACAGTCCTTTGTGCGTTTCAATCAAGCATAACATTTGTTCAGCCAACAAGCTGTTCTATTTGAATATTTTTTCTATGTTTTTTTTAATGTGACTACTATATATGTATAGATCTATGTACGCATGTATGTGTGTGCTGCTAAAAGAGTACAGCAATAAAAGACTAGTCTTAGGTCAGAAATGGTTTCTATTTCAGATATTTTCAGCTCAAACTGTTAGCTATTTCAAAACTTTTCAGGTATCAGTTCTTAAAGTTCAGAAGTAAAAGGCAGAAATTCATTTTAAAAACCCATCACATTTTATCCCATCAGTTCTCAGCTAATGAAATTCATAACCACTCAAAACACCTTTCTTGCTTCATAGCTAGATGACTCAGGAGAAAAAAATACACTATAGGGAGTGTGGACCCCATAATCGTGACTGTGTCATGGGATACTGATGCTAACTTAGAGCTACTAACTCTTCACTCTCCTCCCCAATATGGCTTGGTTAGCTTGTGCTCTCAAAAAGGCAATTTCTCTATCTTAGAGACCTGTCACACACTAAGACAATAACTGACAAAAAGTTAACTTACACTAAAAGAAAATATCGGGATGTCTCAAGATATGTTTTCTATTTGTATCCAGCTCTGTTGACTCATGCTGCAGAATCAAAACTGCAGTGTGTCTGTACCTCTGAAAAACACAATAAAGTGAGAGGGAGCTGGGCCATTCATCTTAGCCACATGTCACAGCACGAGCAGTGGCTTTGGACCATCACCAAATCCACACCTTGATTTGCTGCTGATCCTCACAAAGCATAACCTCAGCTGGGTTGGCTACATTGCTAGCTGATTTCTGCTTCAGAGAACAGCAAAGCTTCAGTATAATTTTGCACTTTGCCAAATGTCAAACAGCATCAGTTATGTAGTGAGATGAGTTGACTAATGACTGCATTTACAGCTGATGACTATGTTTTAAAGTTGCACTCTAATTTTATTATATTTTTATGTTACAAACATATACAATTTAAAACTTTGCAATTATTTATTCTACTAACAAAATTAAAACATGCAAAATAAACCTCAGACAGGCTTGTAAGTTTCTTCTTTTTTTTCTCCTTTATGTCTAATGCATTCTCTTTAATTCCTTACTTTTTATAGCAGCAGTTTGATATAATAAACCATAGTTCGTAAAAGCCATTAAGAGTAAGCTTGCTAGTAGCAATCCTATTAAGTTACCTCATCAAGTGATGTGCTGTAATGTTTTCACATCAACTTTCTTTAGCTTTTACATTGTAGCACTCATAAATGTCTCAGATTCCAAAAGTTTAAAAGTATTTTGTTGAAATTATGAGCAACGATTTCTTAATGGAGGACAGAAAGGCAGAAGCAATGTAAAAAACCCAAGTTCAATTACAAAAGTATCTTTGAAAAATCAGTTAATGTTAGCAATATTGTAACAACATTAATTAAGAGAAGGGTTGGAGTTCCTAATATGGTGCAGAGGAATAACTTTACAGTCTAGTGTGAGATTCTTCTCACAATTGAGAGTGAGAATCCCGAATCTCAATTCTGTTAAGGTGAATTAACATTCCTTCATTTGCCTGAGAGTATGGCATCCGCATTGTGATAGCCTCCTCTGTGGTCCCTCTGTGCAGAGAAGGGTTAGTGGAATGCTTCTCGCTGGCAATTACAAGCCCAAACTCAACTCATTATGTTCATCACAGTTATCACATGCTTCAAGGTTTCAAATAACCATAAATGAAAAATGGTGAGAAGTATTCACCCAAAAACGGAATTCAGGATAAAAAAATATTTATGAGGCATACCAGGCAACATCTTATTTTTTTAAAGTTCATGTAGTTAATACTCATATAGCTACTGTACTTCTTACAGTACACTAAGTTAGGATCAAGTATGCTTAATAAAATATGTTTGGCTTATTGAATTATGACACTGCTAATTACAACAAGTGACAAATGATTAATAAAAATTGAATGGGAAATTTATCTTTTCTCAACCATCTTCTCAAAAAGCAAGATACAGTGTCCTTTGCCAAACATTTCAGCATTTCATAATTTTCAATCATATTACACGCTACCCTTCAATCTATTAATATTTCTCTTTCAATATATTTCAGGATATATATTCTTCCTTTTTTCTTCTGCACGGCAAGTATCCAATACTTCTGATTCTAAAGCCACTTCCTGTACATGTTACTTTTCCACAAAGCCCCATACTTTAAATTTGAAATATTTTGATCCTTGAAGGTTTATCTTTCTCTCTTCATCATAATCAGGGCTTTTAAAATGAAGTAATCAGATTGCCAGAATTCCTAGCCAGGTAAGGGTAATGTGTCTGGAAAGCTACAAAGTGCAAGACAATTATCCCAATAGTTTGCCTGTTCCTGTAACCAAATACAAGTTTTACACTTCAAGAACCAAAGAACTGGACACTATTAAAGCACCATTAGACTTTCCAAGAAGGGAGAAGTGCAGGGCAGGCCTCTTGCAAATAAAAGTCACAATCCTGAAAACTGTAGCTTACTTGTAATGCGAAAAGAATGAAGGTTGAGATAAAATGCCTTTACTGCAGAGCACTGCAGTCCATACCACATTCTGTTACGTCGTAGCCTAGAAACACGATTACATACAAATGAGAGAGTATCTTTTCCTGTATTCTTGAAACAGCTCAAACAAATCTTAGACTAATCTGTTAGTTTCAATTACCTTTCCTGATTTAATATATCACAGCTGTATCCATGTGACTGCTCAGAGAGAATCCTATGAGTGAAAAATAGCATCAGAAGGAAAAAGGAGGTTGCAAGAGAAATCATGTTCTGTTCCTTTTTCCATTTACAATTATATCTGTTTAAAAATTCTACTTGTCATCCTTCTCAGAAGGAAAACTGACCTTTTGCTTGGAGTGAGGCAACTTCCTTTTTTTTTTTTTTCCTTCTTTTTCTTTTTTTATTTTAATCTATTTATGGTTTATGTCTTCTATTCTATTCTTATAGAAGAAAAATGGTTTAGTGATACTCCACTAGTCAAACTCTAGAGACTTGAGTTCCCTTTGCAACCTTCAACAAGTAACTCATTCGCTATACCTCATTTAATGAAAATGCAAATCAGAAGCAGTAAGGCTAACTAAAGATATGGAGCAGTTCTTATAAAAGGGAATACCGAACAGAAAATAATCGCTCTGCCTGAAAGAGAGATGAGAGAAGGGAGATATGATAAAACTATCAAGTGGCATGGAGAAAGTAAGAAGGCAATGACTGGTTCACTTTTTCCTCCCCATTGTATTTTGTAGGATGTGCTCTGCTTACCCTCATTGTGTTTCTCTGAATTCTCTCCAGTGGGCCCACATCCTCCTTGAGGATGGCACCCAAGCCTGGATACTAATCTATATGATAGCCTTATCTTTGCCCAAAGTTGACATTGGTTTTTGTGCACAATGAAAGGACAACATTTAGAGAATTTTACAAAAAATTTTTGTATAAAATCCACAGTTGCCCATTTTAATTCAGGCTTCACTAATCCAGGCTACACCATAGCATGTTCTAATTGCAAATTTTTCTTTTCACCGCCCACCCCCCCAATAGTTTGAATTGCTGACATTATCTTAAGGGGTACAACATCTCCTGTACTGGAGGACTGGCAATTGAGCAGGGTTGGCTGAATCTTCACAAAGAGCTTGGTAATTTCTCTCATTTCATTGTGTCTGTCTTGCAGCAATTCAGCACTCAAGGAGAGTTGTCTGAGGCCAATGTTTGCCTTTACGCAGTCCCATTCCAACACCGGCTGACCATTGTACATCGAGGCATTGGTGAGCCACGTAACAGTTCACCTGAGTAGGCACAGGCCTGTGCTGTGCTGGGCTGCATGTCCAGCTGTGCTGCATGTCCAGCTGTGCTGTGCTGCACAGATGCCCGGGGTGCAGGACGATCTCAGCCAGCTCGTTGTCAGCAAGGAGCCTGCGGGCAGCTCCCACTGGGAGCCACCTACCTGGCCTTGCCTTTAGTTAGCAGTGCAGCAAGAAACTCTCATACAAACACCCTTTATGAATACTGTTGGTTTTTGTAAGAAAATGATACAATAGCTCGAAAGACCAAAAAAGGAGCAAACTCTCTCCCCAGACAGGATCTGTGCGACATGTTATGGAACCCCCACCTGGGGTCTATTCAAAACTACACAAATGCGGGGTTCCCACCATGTGGAAGGATGTAAGATTTACTCACTATCTCTATTCCTCTTTTTATTCCACCTTATTAAAACAGCCATTTTGTTAAGCCATTTGTTGTCAGGCCTTTCTTACTGAGATCCAGAAAGAACCCTGCGCTCTCTCTCTCTCTCACCCCTGCCCCCGCAGAACAGGACCCAACTGGACTGTAGATTAACATGTACCTCAAGCCCTTAGGGATACACACAGCAATGCACTGTTCTGCAGAACTGACACAAGTGTTTCTACTTCAACACCTTCTCATTGTGTTTATATTTAATTGGCCAGTGAAGTAATTACTTCCTCCAGAAAGAAATCAATTTAGTTTCCTATATTTTCCTTACTTTCTTTTATTGCAGTCGGCGCAATACAGATGGCCAATGTTGTTTCTAATTCTTCCTATTCTGTTCTTCAGTTCTACCGAAAAGATATTTCTCCATCCAAATTGCAGTTCCTGTTTCCCATGTTATGTGCCCCTTCAGTTATTTGTGTTTCTGCTGTCTACTTTTCCTTGTTATTGGAATAAGGAAACAATATTTTTCCCATATTGGTTTCTGTACAGTATTAATAGCCTATTTCAAAAGGAAACATTTATAACATTATAAAGTAGTGCTCTGTGCAAGCTTATCTTCTCACAAATATCACATCATTATTAGCAACATATGGTATTGTTTTTAATAAGTATGCTCCCTTCTTTGTCCATCTCTAGCAAGCCTGGAAATGTTTTTAGTGTCCCTAGGCCAAGTAATCCACAACACGAAAATGCTGCAAAATTCTTTTTTAACTCTCACGTTTTCACAAGGGCATATCTTACTATGTTTTATAAACCTACTTTATTTTATTACATGCATTTCATATAAAAACTATAAACCGGGTTTTACATCACTTTCAGCTTTTGACCATTCATCAGTTTTCCATGATAAAGCCACAGTGAAATCAATATCCTTGTAAAGCCAAGCTGTCAAAAGTTACTAGACTATTTCCAAAGGCAATTCCAATGAGACAGACTACCAGATGTTTTCAATATATTTTATACAAGATTGCATGATAATTTTAGCAGGACTGAAAGAAACAACACAACAGGTAGTGTTTTGGGGTTTGACATTTTAAATAGCAAGCCCAATTGATTTTTACAAGATACCTGAGACAAAAACGCCAGTTCTGGAAAATTTACACCCAAACATTCATCCACAGAACTTAAGAGCAATTGTGTTGTCAGCAAGAAAAGGAGAGAGCCTTTAGCAACAAAGTCAGTATAAAAATGTTCACTATACCTACACGTGTGTATGAGTGTGTCTATTTATATACAAAGCTGTGCATTTTATATATACACACATGTATAGCTGTATAGAAACATATGCACTTTACTATATTAATTTGGCACTTCTGCTGATTTACAGGTTTTATTCTTATAGAAGACTGCCAATTATGATTAAAATTCCCCTTATAATTAATTCAAAATTTTATTAAATCCAGCTTTTATAACTTCAAATATAATAACGCCAACCAAGCCAGGGCAAAGAATATGTCTAGTCATTAATTTTACTTGTATCATTTCTCATCCCTCAAAAAAATGGCAATAAAAGGATCCCTCCTTAGAAATCAGACTAGCCATGGCCATACTCATCTCCATAACAGCACAATTTCCAATTCACGCCTCATTTTCATTAATGTTTCTAGCCATAAATTTTTAAGCATATGATAAAAAATTTCTGAAGCGGCATAAAACTAACATGAAGAGGGAGTTCATTAGCATGTGACCCTAATTAGAAATTCCATATTAACATCCCATTTCTACTTGTGCATATCCAATAGCAGCAGGCCTAATATGCTTTGTATCAGTCCTACATTTGGTTTAAGAGCTCTTTTTCCCCTCTCACTCATTTTTATTTTTACACAATTTCTATGTTTCCCCTGTTATTGAATAAGTCAACAGACAACTGTATCACAGTAACACTTTTTGTGTCACAAATTATTCTGGAGAATTGTAAGAAGCTACCAGCCCAATGCTTTATTAATGATACCAAATCATAAAAAGAAAGGGGAAATTGCTGACTCCAACTCTTTTCTAATGTTGGGTGATAAAAATGCTACTTCAGGATTCAGAAGGTTAAGTTCTAATGTGTATTTTGAATAGAGTATGCTGAAATAATTGCCTCATAAAGCAATGCATTGACCAGCCTGCTAATGGCTGTATAGTGCAAAACTCAGCAAAGAGTGCCAAGCTTACTGGAAAAAATGCTGTGGTACTACTTTTGTAGCTTTCTGTATTAAGTTAACTTTCCCTTTTTTCACACTTTTTTTTTTAGTCCTGCCAAAAGAATATCCCCCTACCTAAACCATCACTGACTCCTTGTGACTATGTTAAGACCAAATTATTAAAGACCAAAAAAACCCAAAACGCAAACACTCAAGGAAATTTGAACACAACAGTAAGAAATCACAATCACATTCCACTTGTATGAACCCAATTACTAATTTCTTCCTTTTTATTTTTCTGCTAGTTTCAGTTTAATATCAGGCAAGTGGCCAAACTGAAACCAAAGCAATAATTACATTTTAGAACATGAACAGATTTCTAGCTTATAAACCTTTCATTAACAAGAATCTGTTTGATAGAGAAAAGCCTCCTTTCTACCTGTGCACACTCTAGGCCTCAAAACAGCACAGCATTTCAGCTTTGGTTTAAGTCTGTCCCTACTTATTAAAGTACACAAGAACAATCAAATAGTCAAAAAGACATCAATGTACCTGTAGAGTTACACAATATTCTACACAATGTACCCAGAATTAAGAACAAGTTATATAAAAAAAGCCCCTCAGGTACCACTACAGCACCAGAACTAGGTTTAAAGCAGGACAAGAAGGCTTCATATCTCCTGGTCCTAACCAGGATGTCACATACCAGCTACCACATCGCTCTGCATCTATTTGGTGCTGCTTCCAAATCTGGCCTCAGCTCTATTCCCCCTCGGCCCTCCCTCACAATAGGGCTCATGGAAGTAAGAGACAGTGACAAGAACACAGATGCCAAGCGGAAATGTCTACAGCCGTATCGCATCACCAAGAGTCAACCTGCTATTTTACAGCTACCTGACTTGTGAATTGTGTTTATGGACCTGGGTGTATGGACAGTAGAGGGAGATGGCAGCAAAAACATATCAGAGTGCCGGAGAAAATAAAAGAATGGAGACAAGTAAAATTTAATATTAGATAACTATCAGTTGTAATTCTCATTTTAGAGATCTAAGTTGTCTTTATTCCTGAGTTTTGAACAAATACATCTGTGTGCAACTACATTCCTAGAATAGAGAATGTCTTTATCCAATGCCAATTTTATCAGTGAAGCTTCAAGCACACAACTGTCATGATTTCAGCTCCAAACTTTCCTGCAGTCATTTCATGTATTTATGGCTTGAGAATGAATTGGTTTTAGCCACTGACATAGAGCACAATGTAATTCACGAAAAGCAGACAATGTTCAATGCATACCACAACTTCACAAACATCCCATTCACTTCCCAATGACGTCTAGAGCACTGACTTCATCTCTCAAGCTTTACCTCACTCACAGCTTTACTTTCAGAGAGGCCAAATGACACTCACATGTGAAAAGGACTGTTAATATCACATAGCTCCCAGGCCTTATATTTTAATGCCAAGAAACTAAGCAACCTTACGAAAAGCTCTAAGTGTTAGAATTTACTACCCCACAAATGGCTAATAAAACGAGAATGGTAATTTTTGTATTGATTAAAAAAAAAAAAGCAGGCCATAACCCATACATTTTTACTCTTTTTCCTTTAACTGTGTAGGTAGAGCCTAAAAGTACACACAAATGTTTTGGTTTAGACTTTTTTTATGTTTGGTTAATTTTTTTATGTACCTGAATACAGTGATTTAGCAATAATTCTAATTTGAGAAATGATAGATGAAAACATAATGCTACCAAGTTCAATGATAAACCTCCTTTTGGCTTCAAAGTGGTTTGTATTAACATCAGATGCAATCTTTTATGATCTTTTCTGATATACTGATAACTACAATAAATATCTAAGAAATTACATTTCATACAAAATATATTCTGCCTCAGAGCTGGGATGTGTTTGGGGTGGTGTGTATCTAACTCTGTCATGTTCTGTCAAAATACCAACATAGAGAATAGTAAAACGATTATCATAGCTGAATAAAAACTTATTTAGGCTACATATTAGGCAAAAAAATCCAAAACTAGGAAGTGTAATTAAGAATTTCACTGAATAATAATATATACCAACACCAGTGTACAGTGATAATCCTACAGTCAAGGTATTAAGATTTTAGAAATCCTTGGTTTTGTCTTGATTGACAAGATGTGCAATTTTAAAATAGAAATCATAAAAAAAAAAACCAGTGACATCTCTCTACATTATAAAAACTGATGGATCAGAACACTGATTACTGGAAGAATAAATCAGCTTTTGAGATCTTAAGATGTCATAAACTGAGCACCACACACTGTGGATGTGAGACATATTACCAGAACCATTTGATTGATTTATTGTTAGTTTTGTAATCACTCTTTCCAACCTTTTTTTTCAACCCATTATCACTTGTGTGCAAAAATATTAAAAGCCCTTTCAGTGCAATGTATATCAATAATTTCATCTATTCTTAAAAGATTTATTACAAGTAGCAATTAAAGATTCAGCTTCATTTTTAAAAGTGCCCCTACTCTTTCCTTTAACTAAACACAAACATAATAAAAGCAAAACAGAATGGCCTTTCCAGACTGCTGTCTCATATCAAAACTAACAGACAGATTTAAAATTCCCAAGTCATTTTAAAGGGTAAAAATTGAAATTATTTTCGGTATTTCCATCCTTCCCCTCACACATATACATACTTTTTTCCCCTGGGA